>CM033796.1:44836991-44861991 GCA_019656835.1 Rhododendron ovatum | reverse complement strand
TAGCTACCAACCAAGATATGGCATTCTAAATCAACTGATCATATATGCCATGTTTACCTTTATTGCAGAAATTGGGAACTAACAGCACCATGGACAGGGGCTCAAGTGAAAGTGCCAGTGAAATTCCTAGTGGGTGACTTTGACCCGACCTATAATTCATCTGGCACCAAGGATTACATACACAAGGGTGGGTTCAAGAACGATGTGCCATTCTTGCAGGGAGTAGTGGTAATGAAAGGTGTGGCCCATTTCATCCATGAGGAGAAGCCTGATGAGATCAACAAACACATTCTTGACTTCTTCCACAAGTTCTCAGCTTCTTAACTTCTTCTTCGTGTTGTGTAGCTTAAGGGGTGTTCCTGTCATTGTGTATCTGTGATTTGAGGAGTAATTATTTAGTAGTCTAAGAGCACTGCTACGTGATGCTCCAAACCACTTCACAACCATACATTTATGTGGGATCCATACACTTAGTGGCGGAGCCCATGAGATTGTGTGGTTCTAGAGTGGTCTGGAACATCACGGACTATTGTATAATTTCACTTAAATGAGTTTCTATATGACTGTGTTGTTATATCGTGTTCTCCTAAAATTTTAGGATGTCAATTTCTATTAAATATAAGTAAATTGAAGGGCTTGTAAGCTAATCTGGCAAGTTCATCTTAACTGGCATATAATCAACCTCAATAAATCACACAATTTTCGGTTCAAATTCACATCGAACACCTAAATTGAAAATTTGGTGACTATATCAAGCACTTGTTATCTGACTGAGCTAATTTTTAACTGGGACAGTTAAAATATCAAGTTCTAAGAGATCAACCGTTCTGACCATTGAAATAAGAGCAGAAACATGATGGGTAATGTTCACCGACTTTTAAAGGCGAGTAGACAAAATTGATCTCTCCGAAAAGAGTCGCCCCAAATGGAAATCCTGATAATCCAACCACTCCTTTTGAAAAGCTTTATTTATTCTATTCTATATGGAGACAACCTATGGTCCAACGTTGAGTGTTCCTTTCTCTCCCAATCGTGAAGCATGTGTTCCAGGATTCCTTCTTTCTTTGCTTTCTTTTCCTTTCCAGGGAGACCAAACAGCCCCTCTGTACATCATCAAAACTGTTTTATTGGCCAACCTATCCAACAAAACTGTTTTTTACTGTGAGAGAGAGAGAGAGAGAGAGAGAGAGAGATGGAGGGGATACAGCACAAGACGGTAACCGTGAACGGCATAAACATGCACATCGCCGAAATGGGCCAAGGCCCAGTGGTCCTACTCCTCCACGGCTTCCCCGAGCTCTGGTACACGTGGCGCCACCAGATCCTCTACCTAGCCTCCCACGGCTACCGTGCTGTCGCCCCCGACCTCCACGGCTACGGCGACACCACCGGCACCCCGCCCGGTGGGGCCGCGTACACTTCCCTCCACGTGGTGGGGGACCCGGTGGCGCTGCTCGACGCGGTCGCGCCAGGAGGTGAGAAAGTGTTCCTGGTGGGACACGATTGGGGCGCCATGATCGCTTGGGCTTTTTGCCTCTATAGGCCCGATAGGATTAAGGCTTTGGTGAATATGAGTGTGGTTTTTACTCGGAGGAACCCTGTGAGGAAGCCTTTGGAAGCATTGCGTGCTGGATATGGGAATGACTATTATATCTGCAGATTTCAGGTTCTCTCTCTTTTCTCTGACTTGTGTTGTGAGGAAAATCACTGGATGGTCCATGCCGACTCCGTGGCGGTGCCTACGGGTCCACCAATAAGTGTATGAAATCCACGCGATTGTACAACGTTGAGATGTATCAGGACGGCGCCCAAGACCCCTGAATAACTAATCCCGTGTCGTAGATAATGCACAGGGAAAACTCTGACCAGTTTCATTAATGCACTATCACTAATCTAGCAATGAACCCACCACAATCATATACACATATAGGAAATCATCTAAATTTTCATGAATCAAACAAATGCTTAATTTTCTTGCAGGAACCTGGGAAAATAGAAGCTGAGTTTGCTGAGATGGGAACTAAAAGGGTTCTGAGGAATTTTCTGACCTACAGGAATCCTGGTCCACTGTTTCTACCCAAGGGAAAAGGGTTTGGAGATTCTCCTGATGCTCCGATTCCCCTTCCCTCTTGGTTGTCCGAAGAAGATCTTGACTATTACACTAGCAAATATGAGCAGAGTGGGTTTACCGGAGGTTTGAACTACTATCGAGCTTTGGATCTGTGAGTAGCTTTCTTCCTTCCTTTTCTAAACTTGAGTTTTGGTCTCTCGTAAGTCATAATAACACGAATAGCTTGAAAATATCAAATCTAAGTAGCAGAAGAAACAGTAACTATTTAACACGCCTAGTTTGGGTTACATATCAACCATCCGCAATAACTTGATGGCCACCCTAATTCTAGGAGACCACGCGATTATGTGACTTTTGAGGCATTTGCGAATTGCACATTGCTCTACGAACAAACAACAATTCCCCCTAAGATCTCACCTAATTCAACATGTGTAACACATGAGGAGTGAGACCCTCGCTCACGTATTACATCCATTTCATCGTTTTCCTCTCTCTTGCATTACATAATGCTTGTCTATTTACTCCTTGTTTTTGCATTATATGATCATGTTTGGTTGTGTTTTTTGTGTTTTTCTCTCTTGTTGGGTGAGACCCTCTGCCCATGCATTACATGTCCATTACGGTTTTCTTTTCCATTTCATAGTTCTCTGTTTTTGAGTTTTGTATTCCTTCGCAATATTTACCTACACGTCTCGTACAAGATTTTTTTATAGATGGTATCATGGAACAGGCAAAACAACTTATACTTACATGGTTATCTTTTTATTGCAGAAATTGGGAACTAACAGCGCCATGGACAGGGGCTCAAGTGAAAGTACCAGTGAAATTTCTAGTGGGTGACCTTGACCTGACCTATAATTCACCTGGCACCAAAGATTACATAAACAAGGGAGGGTTCAAGAAAGATGTTCCATTCTTGCAGGAAGTAGTGGTACTGAAAGGAGTAGCCCATTTCATCCATGAGGAGAAGCCTGAGGAAATCAACAAACACATTCTTGACTTCTTCCACAAGTTCTCAGCTTCTTCTCCATGTTGTGTGGCTTAAAGCGGGTGTTCCTGTCATTGTGTATTTTTCGTTATTTGTGATTAAACGAGTGTTTGTGTGATCGTGAGTTGTTATATTGTCATTGTGCTCTTCTAAAGTTCCAGGATAATTATTTAATATAACCGAAGGGTTTGTAAGCTAATCTTGGACGAGTTAATCTTAATCGACATTGATATCGATCTAAATAAAACTGTGTCATTTTCTGCCAAATGTTGGCGTAACACTACTAGAATCAGGCTTGTCTACAATCCATAAATTGGATTGAACTGAGCGATACAATTGGAAAATTGTGGGTTCATCCCAATATCTAAATTGCTCATCTTGCAGAGCCATTGAGAAAATCAACCATGTGCAAAAATTATGAGAATCTGATATCAGATTGGTAACTACATGATAAGCTTGCATTTGTCTTAAAAAAATAAAAACTTATCCTCCAAATCATACTTGTGGTTCAACCAGGCGTGAACCCAAAATCATCTGCTCTTGCCTGCTTTGCTGCTTCACCCAACCTGTCTCCTTTAGTTACTTCGATACACTGTGGGTTCTCTCCAACCTATTGGATCATAGGGTGGCTTGGCTAAAATCAAGCTAGGCCTATCACAAATTGATATGAACCTCGGACTTGATTTTACTTCAAAGTATAGATCACGACGTTGAGTCACTCATACCCTAAGAAACTCAAGAGAAATTAGTATCACATTCCATTAAGGTTCACAAAACCCAAGCCTTTGAAAAAGGGTTGGATTAGTGAGATTTAGGACCAGATGTAGGACTTGATCTCACATGTTCCTCCTCCTCCTTATGGTTTATCCTTAGGATAAAGATGGTTTGCTAAGGATACGGATGAAAATGGTCCTAATTTCATTTTTATCCTAACATAAGATGGTTACCATCTGAAGTAAAAAATCATATCATAAAACCAAGGACATATCAGAATTGCAGCCTCTATTGCCTACCAAAAATGCTCGCCGAATCATAGTGGTCTTCACAATATATTGGTAGTTGCTGAATTCTTAACAAAAACTCTGGAGCAACAAATCGTAGTTACCACCATCTTATATGATTTATGAATGGTGGCAATTTTAACAACAGAATAATTATGCAAGCATAATATGCCCTAGATAACAGAATTCATATTCACTAGTACGTAAAGAGCTTGCATGTCAACTCCAGGAGAGCATTTTGATTATTGTACATGAAAAATGTGAAGCCAAGTACAGAAGTTCTTCAGGCAACTATATTGATCTCCATGGTAAGGGGCTCAAGTAGAATGACAATCAACAAGTTTATTTGGTGCTGCCCTACATTGAGAAAACAAACACTATCATTCTATGAAATCAAAGCTTGGATTACCTGGCATCAACCGCATTGTTGACATTAGAATTAAGTAGTTGCAACGCATTGCTACACTACACTAGCTGCCCAGCCACACCATCTCGTGGATGCCTTTACCTCAATTGCTCTAAGGCCGTTTGCGGTGTCCAACATCAAAATGAACATCCAGGAGGCCTGTTATGCCAGCAGTAATCTTTTGCCCTGCTTTGACGGGGCCACAGCCTTGAGGTGTGCCTGAATATTTCTGGCTTAGTTAACATTTTAAAATTCATTGTACGGCTACGCGTTTGCTAGTAGCTAAACTTAAAAAAGAAAACGTGCAACCCTCTCTACCTGTTAGAATAACATCTCCTTCAAGAAGAGTCATAATGGAGCTTATGTGGCTAATCAGATAAGGGATCTTAAATATCATATCCTCTGTTGAGCCTTTCTGTCGAATCTCTCCATCTACCTGAGAAGAAAAACATGCATACAGTAAGCAGTTTGGAAGTGAGTTAATCAATCTAGGAAATAAAACCTCTTCAAAAAAAATCTAGGAAATAAAAAGCACAATGAAGAAAAGAAAGCATGAAAAATGATACCTTTAACCACAATTCTAGGTTATGAGGGTCGAGCACAATGGATTTGGGTAGCTGCAGAGAGAATTTTAGGCTGTCAACCAATAGAATAAGTTGAAAGTCTACATCTGATAGCATGCCCATGAAAAGGAAACTCAAGAGCAACCATGCCAATACATGTTATCATATTTCTGTATCCTTTTATTCAGACCTTGATACCACTGCCACTTCAGTTATATTCCAGAGCCCCCTGTGCATCAATCCCATGTAGGTACGACGTGGAACAAATTGAGCTTATGTATAACATCTATTCTACTAACTATAGGAAAGGTTTATGACATGCTTCCTCTCAACTTTTCATTTTTCACCCCACTTTCTTTCGCCTATAGTTTGAACCTACATTCACCCGCCAATTAAGTAAACTTTAATTAACATCAGTCACGTAATTCCACCATCCCACATGACACCTCCGCCTTCCGTTTCAACAAAAGGAAAAAAAAAAAAAGAACAAACAAACCAACTGACTAAACAATGAATCTTTGTGAGTGCAAATATCTGTCAATTTGGGTACAACACAGTTGCCACCCAGTCTGATTTTAATTTGTGAGTAATCAATCTTCCCAATAGAAAAGGAAACAAAAAATATCAGCAATAATGACAAGACTACACAAGATCGAAAGTCAGTTCTCTTACAACAAAGCTAATTGGTGTGAACGTGTCCTGCCCTTTGGCTTTAGTCCATGGAAGACCTGCAGACTGGCATATGTAATGAAAAAGAGATACCTTAACAGCTAAGAAAAATAACGGTTGATTCCAAAGCAATTGTAATGATAATCACAAAAACAGCTTACGGAAATGCTAAGATATAGTTCTTTTTGGCAAATCAACAGAAAAAAGATTGAAAATCTTATCTCTTTATTGGAAAACCAGGTTCAAAACGAAACCAAGTCATTGCTATATTTTGAATTCTATTAAAAGTGTGTTTATACATAGTTCATGAAAAGGTTTACCACCTAATATTCTTTACTAAAGGCTAAAGGCACAAAAGTCTCACCTTTGCAGAAGCTTGAATTTCCCTGGCAGTCATATCAAGTCCAAGTGCATAACCTGTTAGACACAGAGCCCATTCTGAGTTCGTAGATGTTATTTTACATTACTAAAAGTGAAGGGCGAACCCTTCTCTCCATAGCGAGAATTATGTACTCCATAAGTCATGGCATGTAAGAGTGATACTCGGTAGCCATATAAATTCCCTCGCAGATGTAAAGTGGGAAGGAATACAGTAAAATGCACCAGTAGATGCATTGATTTATCATGAGATCTGGAAAAAGATCTTCACTTGCATAATCTTACCCTGATGACGGACTGATAGTGATCTACCATTAGAACTTCAAGCCATAAAATCTATTCAAGAAATGTTAAGCATGCTACCACGAAGAGTGTTAGACTCTATCTAACACAAGCATTTGTGATTACCAAATACTAGTTCTGACTTCTAAGGGAACCAAATTCTCCAATAAGAGCACCGCTTTACGTTGTCATACTCAAAACTTGGAAGCTATGTCATAAAGTCGATAAATGTTCCCAAACTGGTCCGATAACTAGATGGGAAAACAAAACGGATTATTCCTATTTTAGTTATGTATAATGAATTATTTGCAGTTAGGAGTCATGAATTCTGATACCGTGGAAAATATAACATTATTAATACATTGTGGAATCAAATGGCAGAAGCTCATACAAAATACAATTCGTAGAATTCACAAACATAATTGTATGGTATATTATTGATTTTAAAAAAAGAAAGCAGGAATGCAGTTAAATTAAAACCTCCAACATAGTCCATAGCAGTGGCCTCTGGAACATCACGAGCTTTTTTACTGATTACAACTGCAAGCTCCACCTCATGATCCAACGACTCCAACGGCTCTGGAATCTCAATCATCCCGCCATTTTCCAAGTAAGACGACGTCGGCTTCAGAAACAACACCGGTTCCTGCAAATATCCATTAACATATACTTAGGGGCGACAAACGAGTCGAAAAAGCCAAGAAGGTGGTTTGATCAAGCTTGGTTTTAAGAGTTTAAAAAACATGTTCAAGGTTTGCTTTTTTATCAGACAAACCGATCTCAAACAAACTTTAATCGAGCTGATCTCGAATAGCTCCATATACATAGGCCAAACGAGCTGCATAGAAGCTTGATTGAGCTCGGTTTAAAACTTCAACCAGCTTAAAAAAAAAATTGTTGGAGCTTGGTTTGTTTACGTAACAAACTAATCTTGAACCAGCTTTTAAGGAGTGAACACGAGTTTGATTTGGTTCATTTAGCAGCCCTACATGTGTGTACCTACACATACAAACACATATACGCGGAAGTACACAATGAATCTATCGTAGTTTAGGCATATAAGTATGCGATTGTATTGTCTAGGTTGAAATTCGGGATCTGGAAGGGGATTTTTAGAGTGAGAAAGGAGGAGAGAGAGACCTTGGGAACGGCGTTGCCGAGTTCTTTGGCGTGAGCGGCGTAGTTACGGCCGACGGCGACGATCTTGGTTCCCAAGCACAGAAGCTTCTCGTACGGCGGCGATGGGGTGGCCGTCGACATGTTCGCAGCCGCCTTGCAAGCAACGATCTTGGTGGCGGCTGCTAGTCCGAGGCGTCCGAGCAGTGGCTGACTTGTATACATCACGTGTGTATGTATATATGTGCTAATTCAGGACGTCTCTGTTTTTTTCTACTTACAGTTGGGACTTTGATTGAAATGAAAGGTAATGCTAGTGCTACTGCCAGGACGATTTTAACTGCTGCCAGAACTATGTCAACTGCCATTGGAATCCAAAAAGCAAAATTCTTCGGAATTGATTTTGACACTTTCCAAATTGATAACTACAATTTTTACGGGATTGATTTTGGCACTCCCCTTTGACAGTGCGGTTATCAATTTAGAAAGTGACAAAATCACTTCCCAATTCTTGAAGACAGCCAAGAAATACGTTAATAATGTATTTTCTTCTAAACTAAAAATTGTACAAATTGATCACACACTCTGGACGAACTTATTCTTCGCAGGGGATATTACTGAAATTGTCAAAATAAAAATGAACGGCTCGAATTATTATGTGGGACCCTAAGTGAGCATCTAGCAGAGAGGGTTGGTAGACGATTGTAGACAATTTGAACGAACTTATTGTATATCACTAAAATTGTTGAAACAAAATGAATAGCTCGAATTATTATGTGGGACCCAAGGTGAGCATCTAACTGAGAAGGTTGGTAGACGATTTGTGCCCATCAATCGGTGTCCATAGCATTTTTGGTTGATCCTTCCCCATTCTATTTATGAAGTATGAACTTCTACTTTGCATGGTACTTCGATAGGCTAACCAAGTTTATGAGATGTGTATCAAAGAATTTCCACTATTCTTGCCTGCACTTTTGTTTGTGCATTAAATTTGGCATTAATGCTTGTCTAAACTCAAGTTTTTCTAACGCATTTAGAATCGTACCAGTATCCGTACCCGTGCTTTGTAGATCTACTATCCATTTGCTGTATTCTATGTGCCAAAGAAACACTATATACATAATTATGCACCAAACAAATGAAAAGTGTTAAAACCATCCATTGTCTTCAAAAAGTTCTTGCAGATCCTACTCTGTGCAAAGGCCAAGCCTATTGCTATTCCAGCTAAACCTCTTAAAGCAAGATGTCTTTAAACAAGGAACGGAATCAAGATTCCGGTTTGAATCAGTGTGTTGGAAGTTTAGCAGTGGCTCAAACTGTGTCGTGTCTCCCGTTCTTCCCGGAGTCATGTGGGATGATACTAGGCAGAGGTCTCCTCATGCAGCTGAATTCTGATCTTGGAAGATTGAGAAGAATGATGTGTACTCTTGCTAGATTCTCCCTTTCCCGAATGGCGGAATGACCTGGAAGATCAACACATTATAAATGAAGCTCAAGGGATATGGAGCTTTGCTAGATTCTCAAACATCTACGTTTTCAAATCTTGATGTCGGATGCTGCCAAACAGAATCCAACGATTATGTCTTTAGTTAGGAGGTTGTGTAATTCTCTGCGCGACTCTTGAAAAGAGAAAAAGAAAGCTTATTAACACCTCAGGAATTGGACTTTTAGCAAGAAAATGAGTCAAAGATTTACATCTGCCTTTTAGAGAGCCTCAAATCTTCTGTACACGTTTTACGCAGTACCGGTGTTCCCAAGCATTTAGCGGCCATGGGCTCCTGTGAGAATCTTTGAGTACTGAATGTGTAAAACCAGTAGGTTTTGAATTATGCTGATCCCAAGGAGGAAAAGCCATGACCAGAAATCTTAGAGCACGGGAACACCACCGGTACAGACACAGCATTGAGATCCTTATAAAAAGCCTATTGCCAGTAGTATACAAGTAGACACCTTCAGAAATGTCTTTCTATCCTTTCTCCCTTCCAAAATCATAGAACAGGTTTGATTAAATATTTCAATGTTCGCTTGTAGTTACCTCTGGCGGATGTTTGAGGGCTGGCTCATAAACAAGGGGCTTGGACACCACCCGGAGAAGTCAGCCACATTCTCAGAAAAGTCAATACTTGACTGCACAAAAACAGGAAGTAACATATCATCAGTTTGGAGTTTAATTTGTTAAATGGCATTTGAAAATTCGTGGTCGAAACAATTTTCTCTAATTATGAGTAATAAACCAAAAGGGTGATCAATTATGAGGTTAACTTCACTGCTTTTCAGCCATGAAGAGGGCCAAGGCCTTTGTAGCTGGAGTGGCATTGCCCCAACCTCTCCATGTGGAGGTTGCAATGTTTGAGCTCCATGGGCGGTTGAGGGTGATTCCCGGCGAAAGTAGGTGTTCTTTCAATGTTAAAAAAGGAAGGCATGAAGAGGAAGACTTTGACAGAAAATATGGAAAAAGTCAAGACAAAAAAAGGTAAGGACAAACCACACACTGATTCATGTAGAATTACGATTAAAAGCTAAAAGAGCAGTGGTAGAAGTAGCAGGAGTTTCAGTGGATTGATGGTGAAAGTTTTTGGTGTACTTACAGTTCTCTTACTGAAACTTTGTACCTCAGAGAGCTCAATATCCCTGGGAGCACGTCTTCGTTTTTCATGGACAAGCACAATTGCGCATTTGCACGTGAAATATAGAAGTAGGACACCAAGAGAAAACACCAAAATGGATTCAATTGCGATTGCTGATCCTAGAGCTGTATCACGCGTAAAGAAGCAAATGTGAGTTTTCTAGCTCCATAGAAACAGGAAGGCTAAAAGAACTGGAGATAATATGCTCCATTCTTTGTCTTATTGGTTGTATGTTAACTAACTGTGATAACCGATATTTCATCCTATAACACGCCACGAAAACTTGGTTTCCCGGAAAAGAGAGAATTTTCAGAGAATACTGGACCCAATGGAGAAATTATTGTTGGTTAAGAGAAGTCAGTAGTTCATTGATACTGAGGAAGTTGAACAACTAAAACACAGATGCATAGGAGAGACTTGGAACATGACACTTCATGTCTACCATTACAGTGCAGCTAAAACTAATTTGAATACAATAAATCAAGGAAAATATTTCAGATAATCTGGACAGAACACAAAGGGTTAGCTCAAGAGGTAAGAAAGGTGGAGGTAAGTGCCTTCTAAGCACAAGTCTCTAGTTCGACTCACATCACGAGCAAAATCCTTTGGGTCACCCTCACTGCAAGAGAGAGCTTGTGCAAAAAAGCCGCGGAAAAGGGGGCTTCTACATATGGTACGGCCATACGACCTCGGGGGCTGATGATTTGAGGATTTTTCGGAAAATGAAAAACCAAAAGAAAACCAAAACAGGTAAGCACTTGGGATGGAACGCTTCACCTCCGCCAATTTGGTAAAACTAGAAAAAATGTCAAGAACAGCAGTGAGAGGAGTTACAGAGACAGTCACCTTTGGAAAAATAATTAAGATTCACTTAACTTATGTATTAACTTACTGTGAGCTACCAATGAAGTCATTGGTCTTCTTCTCACTAGATTTACGTAAGCTTCAGTAAAAAGAGGCGATGTCGTCTTCTCTGCACAATCTGAATAGCAGCCGTAGTTTCCCATATCATTTACTTTCAAAATCAAAACGGCACCAAGTTCTTCGCCCTGTTCATGAAACCCAATGAAATCCCCAAGAAATACGAATAGAACATCCATTATTAGTTAATTATTTCAAAGGCAATACGGCATTTCCAGAATTGTAAACCTGTGCTTTGACGAGTTTACACCGTTGCTCTTTACGTAGAGCCTCTGGCTCATAAATAGAGAGAAACGCATTTGCATCTACTCTAAGCAGGTCACTAAAGTCGTACGTGTAAAATTTGCATGACTGACAGTAGTTCTTTGATTGTACCACAGAAGTTGCCAGAGGCGAAATCACGTTTTATTAGAGTTAGAAAGATAATACTGTATTATTTTCACCGTATCATAACTTGACAGACTACCTACGTTTAATGTTTCACCATCATACCATAGTGTTTGACTATAGACAATGGATTCATAGAATCAATAGTTACACATCAATCATGCAATAAACGATATACACAGAGTGTGAATGAAAAACAAAGATTCATGATCATTGAAAATTGAAAATTGAAAATTGGAGTAAACACCACGAATATATTTGCATTTGTTCACTCACATGATATAGCAGTTGTTCCATTATACTATTGCAATCATTGACTGATCCCTGGAATCTGATGCCTCTTGCTTTGACCATAAAATGTTTTGAGATGGTCACGAATGTCTGAAGCGCCTGCCACTGATGACTATTCTTCAACTTCAGCTCAGTTGTACTTATGAGCTCAGCAGGTAATTTGGTTGACAAAAATCCGGAACTCACTTCCACGGAAAACATGACCAAAAAGTGAGAATCGTTCCCTGACATAAAAATCCGGAACTTAGTTCAGCTGATGTCTTACTTTTCCTATGTTGCCTTTCATGTCAGATCAAGTTAAAGACAGAGGGTGAAAATTGCTAGTTAATCTGCTAAGAAAGTTGCATAAAAAGTACCAGGGAAGTTAATAAGATCTGGGTCCCCGATGGAGAAATCAAACTTGTTTGTTTGTCGATCAAAGACGAGAAGTCCTTCTTCATCATTCTTCTCCCCCAAGACAACTAATTTCGGGACGTTAATAAATGGAGAATCATTCATTGGTTCCACAAAAATTGGGACATCCACGTGATTTACTCCATTTTCGTTCATGGTAGAGACATGGATCATATCATCACCACAGAAGTTCTCATTTCTGATGGATGGGAACAAATTGAACTAGTCATTGAACATACGCGAGATAGTAAGCAAGTACAACTTTCATAGATGAGATAGTGTGTGTGTGAGAGAGAAAGAGAGCCAAATGCAAAGTTTTGAAAATGATAAAAATAGGTGAGATGTGCTGCTTTGCAAGTGAAAAAGAAACTATTTCGCAATGCCTTAAAACTTATCCAGTTTTAGTTTTGCCATAAAAGACTCAAGGTGTCACACAACGCCACAACGGGAATGTTGAAAGCAAAATAACATGAAATTAAGCGTTTCCTGAGAAGTACCCGAGGTATTGGATCGACTGAAGGGCAAAATTGATTACTTCTAAACGTCCCTCAATTTTCAGTTCTTTAGCATTTCCATCCCCTTTGCGTACAGAAAGTTCACTCCACATTGGCTGCCAAAACTGCATGAGCATAGGAGACAGGAGGACTGTCCCAGTCCGTGCAACGAGACTAACAGAAATGTTTTCCTTCAAATCTGAATATAGTATCTCAATACCCAAGAAGCCACTGCCAAGAGAGAATTTAAAGGATATAAAAAGCAAAATAAAATTGTCCTGATCAACCAAAATGAAATTCTAAACAGTAGGCCTGAATCAGGTTTCTAATGTTCCAAGTTCAAACTACAGAGTGGTACTTTACCCAAATCTGGGGCTAATTAAATCTTCAATGGCGTGCAGCTGATTTGGAACAGAAATAAACTGTGGCGGAATACTGATGATAGATATATTTACAGCACCAGAAGCAAGATTGGAATTTACGTCAGAAATGGTATACGAAAAGGAGTCATTCCCAGCAAAACCTTTATACGGCGTATATAAGAAGAGCTGTCCATACTGTAGTAGCGAACCATGACCCGGCTGCAAGGATATAACACATCAGAAGGTGAGTTGTGAGCAAAACTGATAGTGTAGTTGACTAAACAGAGTGAGTCATCAGTTTAGCTAATTAGAGGTATCGAGGGATCCAAGATTTACACTCAATGAGTTTGCTTCTAAACCAATGGCTTATATGTCAAAATAAAGTTGTTGAATCCGATGCAAACAGATGGCTTAGTTATTTCAAAAGGAGATCCCAAGTAGTCCTTTGGCCTTGTAATGCGTCAACACCCATTGATGTCTATTTCTCTTATCTTTTGTTGGCTACGGTTCTGAAAATTTTTGCAGGCTTCAAATCTTACCTGTGAAAATTTGACGATGCTTGCATTGCCTCCAGCTAAGTAATCATTTTGTAGGGCATCAAAGGTGATTGACTCATCCTCCCAAACAGATACCGAATCATCATAGGCTTTTGGAAAATAGTCACCTGAAGGATAAATATGCCAACCATCAGGAGATAAGTGTGTAAACTGGAACTGAAGAATAGGTAGACCAAATTTGAACTGATCAACAAAACTAAACAATACACGGCATGCAGAGATAGGTAACCATTTTAGTTTTCATACAATCACATTGTCTACATCAATGAATTGAGAGTCAGGAAATTAGCATCGTATATGCCAGCCAAAAGAAAGGAGGTTAATGAACCATCGCATACTATGGCGTGCATCATTATGCTGAATCCTTGGTCACCTATGTACAGAACTCATTGAGGAACACACAAACTCTGTAGGTAAGCTGCCGGCCTGCCGCTCTTCTCGAAACTCCTACTGTACGCTATATAGGACTATGCTTGCACATACTCACTAGATGAAGAAGCCAGCAGATGAAAATGATTAAATGAAAAGAGTCCGCCAATTTAGAAGCAAGAAGAATCAAAACACACAATCTGTTAAATTAAAAAAGACTTGGCCAATTTTCTTGATATTAACCCAATCCGTTTACCCATCATATCAAGATCATAATAAATCTCGCAAAGCACTTAGATCTGGTGCCTAAGGCACTACAGTGTGGACAAGTCACCCATTGTGCCAGCGGTGATGGCTTGGCATTCAATAGTTAAACCATGGGTACCAGGCATGAGTGGTGAGCACACAGAATATTGGTAAATGTAAGTTCTAACCAAATAAATAGCATCTTAAGCTGTTTCATGCATTCATAACTCATAAGACCTGTAGTCAAAAGTAAATTAGATAACAGAATCAACATGCTAGTATACAAACAGCAAAAATTCGCATCACGAGATGACACTGGTTCATTACTTCTTACAGGAGGATAACACACATTACAAATTCGATTGCCATTTGAACTTACTGGTGTACACATTCACCCCAAAGGGACAGGGCAGGAAATGCTTGCTGTTAAATGAAGCACATATCTCATACGAGCCAACATCCTTCGCCAGATAGTAGCCGGTGTATAAACCATAGTTATCATTGACAAACATCCAAGTAGAGAAACCAGATTTGTTAATTGAGGCAATCTCTAGTTCCAGCTTTGACTGTTGTGATAAGACAGGGTTAGAAAAGGAATCCATGAGCTGCACAACTATTTCATTTCGTATCATCTTTGGTGCTTTTGGCGCAAATTTCACCACTCCAGATAGGGATATACTGACCTCACCTGCATAATATTAATGAACCTGTAATTGGTTCAAGAACAATATAGGAGACAAACTCATGAAAGATGTGCTTTATACGAGGATGAAAACAAATATAGAGAAAATTTTCGGGTTCTGATAATGTAAGCCATTTAAATAATTCAGAATGTGGGAGTTACTCAGGACAATTTTGATAATACTTCCAAGACTAATCCAAAAAAATTCTCTCCAGAAACATTATGGAAGTGTCATAGTTTTATATTTTCACAAGTAATCTGGCAATCTGTAGGAGAAATCTTCAAACAGATGGGATAGATTAAGGATTTGTTGATCTCCTGGAAATAGAGGGATAAGTGTTGGAGATCTTTGGAAAATCAGAAAACTTCTGTTAGTATGCTTCATGGATGTGTTAGTTCAAACATTAATTTGTCCAAAGAAAGTATCTTGTTGCAGCATCTTATCCACTTGGGTTGATACCTATTCTATCCCTTTTGGTTCTTTTCCTGTTAACTAAAACTAACAAGACATCAACCCTCCTGCAAGAAAAACATCAATGTTGATACATCTTGTGAGTTATGTGTCTGGTTTATATTTGGTTGTCTACTTCCCTTTGGAGAAGACAAATAACTGATATGGCTCCGGAGAAGTGAGAAATAGTTCAAAAGAAACCGCAACACATGTCGCACGTGGGATAGGCATCTTCCGTAAAAAAAAAAAAAAAAAAAAAATCATGACGTCTTAAAAGTACCTGCACTTACTTCCTTTTTGAATGGATGACCCCCATTTAATGGTATATTTCCACAAAATACAGTAATTGCATATATTCCACTCTTTTCAAGTGTATAGATGACATCAAAAGAGCTTGCCCGAACTTTCCCATGCTCAGTAGACTGAATGCAGGAAACAGTGTAATCAGTATCCGCAGACTGCAGTCCCATATGTTTGAACTTTGAAGAAAATCCTTAGAAGTTACAAACAGTAAACACCACTTACATTGTTAACTGGTTCAACAGTTGGTGCAGATGCAGTTTCCATATGATTGACAGAACTGACTTCCAGGTCACTGGTGGACCAATTGTCTGTTACGGTTGCATTTTCAGTTGGCATAGGGAATATGCTTGGCTGAATGTGATAGGAATCCAAATCCCGAATGATTTGTACTTGAAGCGTTTCTAACTCAACTGGAGCAGGATACTGGTAAGCATCTCTCAAAACAACTGAAAATCTTGAAACTTCCCCAGCAACGGAATCATTTAAACCAGACCCGTTGACAATGCTGTTCATTCCATCACAATAGCCTATGCCAGTTCACTGATCAGATAATAACCTACTGACGAGCTTTTGAACAAATCCAAACTGGACGAGACAGTCCAGATCTGGACCATACATTAGTATAATCAATGGTATGGATTTGTTCAAAAACTCTTACCGGTAAGAGCTTTTAACAAATGCAAACCTTTAATTGAAACAAGTAGACCGTACATTCGTATAATCAATGGTTCGGACAACAGAAAACAAACAAAGACTCACCAACAAAGACAGTAAAATTGCACGGCATGTTGGATATAGCTTTACTCTGCCCCTTATCAGAAATCATAAGCATGAAGCTCCCTGGTTCCTGTAGGCTGAAAGAAAACAACTGAATACCTGGTGCCACCTCTTTGGAGCTCAAATCTGCTACAGGCATGAACAAATTTGTCCCCTTCTCGATAACTTCAACATCAAATTGATATAATCCTGGAACAAGGTTCCCATATTGATCCCGCTGGTGAACAAAAGCTTCCATCTTAGAAAACAATTGGAAGGAGCTTGTTTCAGTAATCCAATTTGCCTCACAATTGGAGACGTCCAATGCTCCTGTTAAAAAACCAACTTTAAGAGTCACGTAATAGAAACGACAAACTAGCACACCAGAGATTAAACACTTGTAAGAGCTTGTGTCACATTGGTTTAATTATAACCTCTTAAACTAGTATATGAGCCTGGGCGGGTTCACCACTTATTGCCAATGTTTTGAGTTGGATGCTTTAACACGCAAAATCTAGAACACATAAAATTTGAACTCAAAAAATTACTTCCAGAGTAATGGCATCCATATTGCTTATGTATTTGTGGTCTTTGGGCAGCGTACTCAAATAAGATAGTAGAATCCAACACGAGATCTTTTTTGCTGTTTCAACAGAACGTCAAGTGTCCCTTACAAAAAAAAACATAGAAAAGCTCTAGACTAAATTTAGGAAACTACATAACTGGGAGAAAAGAGTATTCCATGGGTTCATAGGACAAAACCAACACTGCGTAAGATATTGAACTCTTGCAACACATGTTTCTAAGTAAAGCACCTGGATTCACCTTGAATGGCAGCGGAGAGCCATTCAAGCTTTGGTTTTTATCCTTAACAAAAAGTAAGAGGTCTCCAGCTGATGCCACAATAAACTCAATGCGGAGATACCCATTTTCATGCCATCCGATGTCAGTGACGTTGAGCACAGTTGCGACGGAACCATTTACATAAGTTGCAGAAACTGTAAAGTTGAAGGTACTTTGCACTTGACTAGCTAAAGAGACATTATTCCCAAATGCATCTTCAGGAGGTATCACAACTGTCGCTTTAGTACCAGCCACAAACTCATTCATCTGACCCATCCAGGAGACAAGGCAAGCGGTTGGATAGAACTTCCCTTCAATCGCAAAGCAGCATTTGGGTTATGATATAGTTCAACATCAATACCATTACGAGCATCTCCAACCCTAAGCCAAATCTGTAGCCAGAAACCAATTTTTCAAAAAACCTCCAAAATTTCAAGCTCCAATGATGAGCCATTTCTTGAGCCAGCCATTTCCTTCCAACGGTTGTGACTGGTTAGGTGAATTGTTGTCAGTCTTTACCAAGTGATTTTTTTATCAAGTTATGCGACTAGAAATTGATCCTAATGATCGAAGTTATAATCCAATGGCGGTGAAGCATCAGTTAATTTTGCTAAAATTTGGCGAAATGACATAGTAGCAAGCCAATCAATTGCTTCGGCTTAGCATTGGAGATGCTCTAACAAACATTCACTTGCAACCAAAAGTTCAAACCAATTACACCAACAGTAGTTCATTGAATATATTGTAGACAAGGCAACACAAAAGAAGATACAAGAATACTGTGGAATCGGTCATGCAATTCTCATTGGGGGGAACTTGGGAACAAACCTGCTGTGACCCGAAAATGCAGCGACGAGTCTAGAACATTGAAATTGTCATCATTGACTAACACATTGAATAACCCAAACCTAATCGGAATGAAAGAAATCCTCCATACACTTGGGTCTTTATCAAAATTAGAAGAAAGCCCAGATAGCAAAGAACTATTTCCCATCTTCCCATTCACTGTAACGTTGGGATCAAAACCATATTTGTATTTGTCTCTCTCGTAATTTCCCAATACTATAACCTTTATGGTCGCCACATCACCGGCCACAAACGTGTCTTTCTGGTCCGCCCAACCGAAAGCAAAACTGGGTATTGGAACTTTTTCTGCAAAATTTCAAAACCACTGAAGGCTGTAAAAACACACTGACAAGTATGTATCTGTACAATATACATACACTCATGCAATATGTATTACAGATACAATTTATGTATATAGGGGTAGGAAGTACCTGATTGTGCCAGTTTAGGACCGAATGGGGAGGAGAGAGAAATGGGAAATAGGTAGATGATTGTGCAAAAGGGTAAGAGAAATGCCATGAGAGAGAGAGAGAGAGAGAGAGAGAGAGAGAGAATTGACCGGGAAAATTGGGTACGAAATTTGGTGTGGAATGGATTTTATAAGCGGGAATAGTTTGGATTGAATTTCCCTGGAGGGAGGTAAAGCGGTTGAGGCCATGATCATGGACTTGAAGTGGCAGTTTTTTAACTGACATTTTGGTCATGAGATAAACTTTTTCACCAGTTTCGCAATCACTACTATCCGTTTTAGACATTAGATGGTCCGAATTTTAAAAAACTATTTGTTGAAAGAGTTTAACTCTTCATGCGAATAGTTTTTTTACAATCCGGACTATCCAATATATTTTGGACGCACGCAATTTGACTCTATGAACACAAATTCATGGAAACGAACAGTTAAAAAAAAAATACGGAGCTGTGAATAGAGTTTTTGGCCATGATCACATTTGCACTTTTTGGCCATGATCATATTTGCACTTTTGGTCTTTGGGGTTGACTCGTTTCCAAGAAGAAAAGACCACTCAAAAAAGAGACCTTATTAAAGTTCTACAGTACGATCTCATCATGCTTTCTCAATGTATAAATTTGCAGTGCAAAAAATCAAGTTGATTAGACATCGAAAAAAATTTGGTTGAATCATAAGCATGTGTTGGAGTAATTAGCGGTCAAACTCAGATTGTGTTAATATGATTTTCCTTATCCACTAGGATTAACAAATGGAGTGGCAGTCAAATGGCAGGCGACCAAGCGCCCTATACTCCTTGCACGAGAGTTCAAACCACACCAACTCGATTCCATTTCTGCGGATTAGTAACAATCCTCCAAACCCCGCCAACACTCCTAAAACAATATTATTCATTTCAAAGCCCCGAATCCAAAATTAGTCGAGGTGCGCTCAAGTTGACCGAACATCCATTTATCAACTTAAGCATACCCGCGAGAAATCAGCAAAAAAAAAAAACAGGAAGGGTTTAATCTAAGTAGTTTTTACCTTAGATTTGATGAACGATTCAATTAAAAACTGCTCAAAACAAGCACTTCTTGATCATATTTTTTGCTAATTTCTCACGGGCACCTTTAAAATCACATTCTGCACACATTGAACGGTTTGAATCATAAAAATTTGATCGGGACCTATAAGATTGAGATTTGGGATGTATTTTTGAGTGTTTAATTGGTTGTCCGCGGAACCGCCCCGATTTATCAATATACTAGTTCTTGCCCATACCTACGGCACTACGCAGCCTAGTTGGAATTGCTCGTGCTTAAGGTACTTGCTAGCTAATGGCTCAAACACTAAATCAATTTATTAGTGTGTAGTATGTAATCCTCTTCTTAGTAGCACGAAAGAGAATTATTCGTATTTATGGCACTCCCCAACTAAACTTTTAAGTTAGTTACAAAGAACTATCAATTTACATATAGGGTTTTGGAATTGGAAAATCGGTGGCATTTGTGCAATTACTACAAAGAATGTGGGCACTTACAGTACATTTGCAAAGTTGCTTTGCGCAATTACTACAAAGAATGTGAGCACTTACATTACATTACATTTGCAAAGTTTCTTGTCAATCATTGGATCAAATAAATTTCACCCCTTCTTTTAACTTATATTTATGTGATCCCCACACTTTTTTGTTTTATTAGAAGATAAATGAGTATATATATTATTCATTCAAATGGGACTATGGTAGATCTCATTTTTTAACGGATCGAGATCGCCACATAAAAAGATCTTAATCTGTTTATTGGACGTCGATTTTTGTGGGGCGCCCACATTGATGATCTGAACGGTTGTATAATGGAGTAAAGATTCTACGCAAGCGAATATAACATCTGAAAGCAAAAATTGTTCTTGGCAAGACGTATGCATCAACCAGACTTTGACCGATCCAGGGACGGTGTCAACCTCCCTGCCGAGCAGGTGCGGCACATCCGGACCGTCCAAAAGTGTTTTAGCAATCCAGATTTAAAATTGGCCCGGTCCAGATGCGCATCCGAGCACCCACATTGCCGAGATGGATGGTCCAGATGCGCTTGGCAACATCCCCCGGGTCCGACTTCAATACCATGATCCCCCCAAAAACAAAAGATTTTGACACCCTTTGTCCTGTTCTAATGTTCTTCTTCGAGCAAGGCAAGCTCGTTGATTTGTCCATCTGAACTCATCAGCTACTCAAATGAAACAAATCACCACTGTGGCAATGCACCAACCACAGGAGCAAGCAATTTTGTTTTCAAGCTCAAGAACCATGTAACATACATGAAAAGGGGACAAATCGGAAACTTTTATTATCAGACAATAGCGAAAAGTATTGGCCTGGTCTCATTACAACGAAAGGTAAAGCAACCACCTACATTGCTTGGTCTTGCATCGACAAACCCCAACCTCCAAACCCTCAGTTCATGTGATAGATGTATCGTGCTCATATGCCATCTGAGGGTCAAGTTCAATTTCCGCTTCACCGTCACTGTGGCACAGAACAACAAATGTCCATTTCCGAGTCTGCATGAACTAATGATGCTTGAGTGGACTTGGTATATTTTTATTGAACCAGGACAGTATGCCAGATTAAGTCAATCCCTCCTGCCATTGAATCAAGGACTTCATTATATTGGCAAACACTTTGGCATCTAATGTAACGAAAGTAGAACGGAATAGAAGTTTTAGCACATTGAGGAAGAATACCCTTGACCAGTCATCTCATGTGCAGTATGAGCAGCTCTGGTTTCTCGATGAATAGCTTCCACTCGTTGCAAAATCTTGCGACAGTTGCTCCATCAAGAACTCTATGATCAGCACCTATATTTATCTGGAAAAAGAGAGCCAACATAAAAAATGGTGGAACATTATCCTACTAATCCAAGAACTCGTCCCATGGTCAGAACCTTAATAAATCATCAACCACAATTCACCATTTTGTACCACATTAACAATGAAATATACTTGCATATTAATAATCTCCATCACTTCAGCCTGGTCTCAAATGATAATACTATGCTATTTTCCATTTCATTTCTGAGATAGTGTATCTTACAGAAGAGTTACATGCACTTACATTGTTACTGGGCCACACCTCCACATGTATGCAAGTGCATGCGTCTGTTTTAATTGCACGTGTGTGGTTAAGCGGCAGGTGACCAAGCGGGTGTGCTTAGTGTGCGTGATGTGTGTGTGTGTGTGTGTGTGAGAGAGAGAGAGAGAGAGAGAAACTAATGCATCATCACAGCATCCAATAATGTCACAACTGTAAGCAAATGTTACTTTAATCATTCCCATCAGATGGCATGAAGGCAAAGGATACCTTATCTTTAACCGGGTTTATCACTTCTTGGGAAAAATGACTAAAGAATGGCGCAGCATAGCATGCTACCATCATTATAGGAATGTGGTAATGTATAATCATTGTGCTATCAGTTTCTAATATAGGAAGAAAGATGCTCCGTACTTGAAAATTTTCTACTTACACTCATGACTGACACAGGATACACATTGCCATCATCATCGAAATGAGGAGTCCTCTGGATTCTGCCAATTGCAATTATGGCAACTTCAGGTGAGTTAACGAGCGGAGAACCGAATTTTCCACCAATTGTTCCGATATTGCTCAAAGTTATGGTCCCACCAGATACGTCATCAGAACTAAGCTTGTTAACTGAAGCCAATTGTTGTAGCCGTGAGAGTTCCTTTGTAATCTGGTGACATGAGTAGAGAAATATCACTTCGCTTCTTCATAGGAAAAGCTAAAAAAATGCACTTATGTTCATTTTGCTTCCCCGGACAATTGGTTCAGTTATTGTTTTTCTCTTAGTTCGTACTTTATAGAGACATCTCCTTGGGAAACTTGTCTGAATAATCCAATGACCCAAAATCACACAGGAAATTCAAAAGGTGTTGCAAGAGCACTGACTGTCAAAAGACAGCAAAGCCTTTTCTCTTTTACCACCAAAGCAAATAATAAATAGGAAGTCTGGAGCAAAACATGCACATGTGAGGATGACTAAGGAAAAGAGAATGCTAAATATCCAGTGTAGCAAACACATCTTCAACAAAGCTCACTGTCATTTCTTTCTTCTTTCCCCTTTTGAAGAGAGAAACGGAAAATACAAGCAATGCAATACTTAGAAATCTCTTGTAAACAACGAAAAATCTACAAATCATGTTAATTATATAGATTAGGAGTTAGAAAGAACGAACCTCCAAGATGGAAAGAGACTGAACTTTCTTAATGTTGGGAACAACTAGACCATGTCGAGTAGCCATGGCGACACCAATATTGTGAGAACCTACAACATAATTAACACTGTCAAAAATGATGTGGATACGACAGTACCCTCTCTATCTCTACCTCAATTTAATTTTATGTTTTTGTGTGCTATGTCTCTATCTCATTTGTTGACAGAAGGTAAAGTGTCATGGTTAAACAACCTAAAGAATCAGCCAATAATTGGCAATTAAAAAGCAGAGTAGAGCATACAAACCTTTAAGGGTGACTCCATGCATTTCGTCATTGAAGGAACTATTCAGAAAGGGATATCTGCTCAATGCCATTGAGAGTGACTTTATCAAGACTGGAAGGAAAGTGTGCTTCACATCTGGATCAGAATTCTCCTTTTGAAAAGAAGCTTTAAGCTTCAAAAGTGCATCACAATTGATCTCTTCTACGTAATGAAAGTGAGGAATTTTTGCAGCCAAGGTCATTGACTTAACCATTGCACGCTGGAATCCCCTGTAAGGTAAGAACATATTTAAAAATAGTTGAATGGCCGCACATCATCATCAAGAGTGAAACAGGACAGATTAATCAGTGCAGTGTTGCTGGTCAGGCAAAATACCGAATGAAAAGAGATTTCAGATGCATACTGGAGAACTCCATTTCAAGTGCATGAATTGTCCAAGGGTAAAAACTATCATCTCTCACTTATTCTGAATCAAAATGACTTATTTCTACCCAACCTTTTTTGATCAAAAAGTATAATATTTATTGGGAATTGAGAGCCTTTTATTATTTATTTTATTTTCAAACAAAAAGCGTGTGTTTGTCAATGTAAGCCACTTTTGGCGGATTCCATCAAGTGTTTTATCGAACAGTTTGTTATTTGGGATGTCGGTGAAATGAACATTGAAACCACAGGGGGTTTATCGTATTTCTCATATGCGACGGGAGTATTTGTCATTAAGGAAAACCTCAGGGGTTGTCATGGAAATTTACTCATAACAAAACAAACCATGATACTAAACGGGGAAGCTCTATTGCAGGTTCATTCACGGAACCAAACTTATTAGAGTCCGTCGTAGTACGATATCAGAAATCAAATCAATCACACAAAACACACAAAAAGTTATATGGTTCGGCTTAAAGCCTGCATCCACGAGCAAAAATCAACAAAGGAGTGATTCTGAAAGAGGAACATAGAATGAGCAATTATATCCCGTAACTCTCAAAATCAAACCCTAAAGCTCCCAAATACCCCTGTCCCTGCATTTGGAAGAACCCTCCGTACCGGATGGGTCAAAAAGATACTGAATACATAGTAATGGAATGAACCTATTTTTTTGGATGGCCAAGGGGTTATAAGATACCAAATGCATACTAACGGATAGGATGAATCATTTGTCATATTACCAACCGGTATCCACCCAAACTTGGTGGAATAAGAGACAACTCCTAGCAAAATTCAAGTGCTACTGCATCATCCTGTCTTCCCTTGTTAAGTGAGTTCACACAAGGACCACTACTACTGGCAGTGAAATATGGCCTGAGACAATATTCCATTACAGCTATTAAGCAACTCTTCCACATCCTAGGCAACACCCTCAATGGCAATGAAATGATGAGATTATGTTCCACAGCAGACACTCTCACCATTACATGTTGACTGTCTGCTTTAGCACACACAATAAAGTCAATTCTTCTTCACACAGATACACATTCTCCTCAATCTTAAAACTGCATGAAACAATGATTAGACCATAGCTCCACAGCACAGATGCAATGTAATTTGATTGGGACCAAAAGCTAGACATCATGGCTCCCTAGGCTACCTTTATTCTTTCTTTCTTTTTTCCCTATTATATGCAATGGTACAGTTCCAAGATATCCAACATTAAATTTTCCTAACATATCATGTCTATTTCATGCAATTTTGTGTCAATGTTCGACATAAAGCAGATTGCATAATGACATACATTTTAGTTACCTACTCAAGGTTCACATTTATCATCGAATGTTACCTCAAAATAATTGTCTCATCTCCATAGTCCCATCCCTGTGCAGCTGACATGTGTGTGCCTCCTCCTCCTACTCCCAACAACTTTTCTCCAGAAGAATCACTTAAGGAGGCCAAAGCTTCTTTGATAATTCCTTTGTCGGCAGCATATTTCAGGACATCTTCTCTAATTACCCTTCCATCCTTACCACTTCCATGGATATCACCTATATCTATACCATATTGCTTTGCAAGGTTTCGAACAGCAGGAGTGGACAGAACTCCAC
>CM033796.1:44811891-44836891 GCA_019656835.1 Rhododendron ovatum | reverse complement strand
CTATGCTAGTCTTCTTAAGCTCTGAACTTTGATTATTTGAGTTGCATATCTCAGAAACCACTGACTGCAGATTTTCCACATTACCAACAATCTCGATTGGAGCCAGAAGCTCCCCGACAACCATCTTGAGAAGTGTCTCTCCAACCTGAAATTTCAGTGAACATGGAAGGCATTGGGATCTCTAGAAGCAATTTTATGCACTCCAACTATATACAAGAAATCACCAATTTTTACTCTACCTAATCCTAAATATCTCAACTAAAAGGGAAAGCAACTAAATATAGCAAACCAAAATCCCTAAACATCAAAAATACATTACAGGATAGTGGGCAAGATAACAATTACTATTAGAAATGAAAAAAACAGAGCAGAAATTGAAACTAAAGTAGCCACTATCAAAATTGATAATTCTATTCATTTGACATAGATTGTTATAGTTCCTTGGACTTATTCTTCTCCACAAATACCATCTCAATCAAAGGAAAAGTTTCCGCTACCTTGTGCAACATTGTAACCCATTCCCATTCCTAATTTGATAACAATGCTTTGGGCAATTATTGAAGCATTTAAAAAACTAAACTTCCACAAAATTTGAGATGATCAATAAGTACAACTAAAAGAAAAGTAATTTTACAGATTACCTTTACAATTTCACCAGGATCATGGAGAATTTGTGAAACTTTTCCTTTGTAACGACTTGTGATTTCTATGGTCGCTTTATCACTCTGAACTTCACAAAGTGGTTGAAATTCGTCAATTTCGTCCCCCTGGAAGGAACTTTATCAGCATTTGACTGTAGAAACTGTAGAAGCAGTACATCTATTCAGATGTTCTTCGGTAGTGGATAGTATAATCAAAAGGGAAGATAACATCCGAAAGCATGAGCAATGAAAAAGGAAAATAGAATAAGCAAAATCGACAACACTTCCATATGAAAGGTGGTGGGATAGCCTGTATGATGCCAGCGACACCTGTGCACAAACTAACATTCATGTATCCCTAAGATTATTCAACAACAGTCCATGATGCACAAGTAAATGAAAGGGATTGACTTGTTAAACTAGCACCACCTACCTCCTGTACATACCATTTGAGAAGTTCGCATTCAGCAATACCTTCACCAGTTTGCGCTAAAGGCACATCAACTATCTCACCGACTTGAAGTTCCATCGAAGCTTGAGTTGAAAAGCAACATCCCCTCAATTCATGGGCAATGTTCAACTACAAAGTAGAAAACGGAAGTATAAAAACCAACATGCTATGGCTTATAAGTTCACAAATCCACAAAGAAAGCTCGCCGATTAAAATTGTGCTAGCTTTTGCACCATACAACTGGTGTCACCATAATCACAAGTTCACTATGTCACCAAGAAAGAGCACAGTAGACATGAACTTGTAGTCTGGAAACAAATAACAACGTCCCAATATTTCTAAGACGGCCACGTCTATAGTCCAAGTTCTGTTCTAAAAGCCATTATATCACCCAAATACAAGCCTGTGGTACCAAACTGATCTTATGAACAAATTTTGCTTGGAAGCATATACAGTTCTGTCTTAACAGCAACAACTATTTATGAGAGTGCGGAGTTTTTTGTGTTTTCTTGTTGATCTTTAACAACTCGACATACTTGTGGTGCATTTAAATATCAACAAACTATGAAGCACAGACACTCCTAGACTCCAGGGACACATGAAACGCCAGGAACACACGGGGACACATATGGGACCCATTATATTTGAATGTCTTTATGCAGGAACATGGGGACACACAGGAGGGACATGCCATGGACACACACAGGGACACAGTAAGCTGTTTTTTTAATATTTTAATTGTTTTTGGGGGGTAGAAGATTTACACCTTCAAAAGTGTTGGGGCGAAAGTGTAATAGGAAACCCATCTGTATGTGTATAGGCGTACACCATCGGTAGATAATGCATCCCATAGGAGTCATAACCCAAATAATTAGTGGTTACAATGTGGATATTCATACCCAAAAGCATTAGTCAAAAAAAAAACTTTGACGTGGTTGTGTCCCCATTCCCCATGTTTTGAGAATTGTTGCATTTTGTGTCCGTGCTCGTTGCTACATAGTCAACAAATATAAGAGGCAACCATTTGTTCATGTATTACATAGAACTAAAATCTAGATATGTAAAATCATCGTAGTGATACTAACAACGAGTATCAAAGCTAAAGTAGCAAACAATCTTACAAACCAAACCACGCCTCAAGTCCCAATCAACAAAATTATAGAACTTCCAAAATCAATCAGAGATATGGATAGCTTTTCTTTTCTCTTTTTTTGATATCTCAGGTGTTCGGGCCAGCTTAAGCGCACCACGACTAACCTTGGGACGAAACCCTACCATCCACTAGCAGGGGCCTAATTAAATTTGGGCAAAGCCCCATATGGGCTGGCTACAAAGGAGTTCAATAGCAAGAGATATGGATAACTGGATAGCTAGTGCACAGCAGTTAAACCAATAATTCCTTCGAGATCAAGCTGATCACAAAGCAATACGAAAAACCCAACCGAAAATTGAGCTTATATCAAAAACTAATTGAGCTTAATTCATGTCAATTACGTAAAAACATAGACTCACATCAGTGCGCTTATTAGAACCAAACCCCACCGACGAGTGTGGCGAGTAATGCAACTGAGTCAAAAACCCTAGAAATGGAGACTCATTCCGGTAGGCCGCGGGCGGCAGCGAGGCGCGTGCGGCGGCGTAGGAGCACGACCACCACCGGCGGCCGGAGCTCCACGCCTTGTGGTGCTTCAAAATCCGCCTGCAAATCATCGTGGGCCGTTCGTGGACTGAATTTTGGACCAGAAGTAGTACAATTCAGTTTTTTTGGTAGAATTAGATTTTGGAACAATCCAACATGAGTCTTGATCAAACAAAAAAAGTTTAAAAAAAAAAAAAAAAAACACGAAGAGCGAGAAACTCGTGTAGCTGGAATTTAGTAATGGTGGTGGTTCAAACTTCAAGGCAAATTTTGGCAGGAAAGTTGCAGAAAAGGGCCTAGACACGCCCACGCTGGATAAGGATGGCGACCGTGTCTCGTTGCTGCTTCCGTGCGATTTTAAAAATCCATTTTTGGTCCAATGCGCGCTAACTATATATCACCAAATTCTTTCCATCTGCGGAAATGTTTTCCACCACCGCCGATGCGGAATCCATCATCGCATCATATAATTTGAATTTGAATAGTTTATCCTGTAGGACTTTAAGGTAGTCCATCAATGCTAAAACTTAACTTTATCGAACATCTGTATTATAAAACAGAGCGGTTTTTGTTTATTCATACAAACTCAACGATTTCTACAATCATCGGATCAAATTTTCAATAGATCATATCTGTCCAATTGAAAGCATGCTTCCTAATATGAACCTCCTAACTTTGTAACTGGTAAATTTTTTTAATTGATTGCTTTTAGGTTGTTTCCTTAAAAAACTTGATTATCTTTTTGAATTTAAATCAACTCAATAATTGATTTATGTCTAAAATTGTTTTTCTTACATTCAATTCAAACAGAGCGGTTTTTATTTATCCATACAAACTCAATGCCCTTTACAACTATCGGATCGAATTTTCAATAGATCATATCCATCCAATTGAGAGCATGTTTCCTAATATAAATCTCCTAACGTCGTGACTGATAAATTCTTTCAATTGATTGCTTTTAGGTTGTTTCCTTAAAAAACTTGATTATCTTTTTGAATTTAAATCAACTCAATAATTGATTGTTGTCTAAAGTTATTTTTCTTACATTCAATTCAATATTTGCTTTTAATTTGTTTCCTTTTACATTGATTTCCCTATAGTCATATACGGAAAGAAAATAACATAGATAGAGCGATTTTTGTCTATCCATACAAATCCAACACCCTTTATAACCATCGGATTGAATTTTCAATAAATCATATCCGTCCAATTGAGAGCATACTTCCTAATATAAATCTCATAACTTTGTGACTAGTAAATTTTTCAATTAATTGCTTTTAGATTGTTTCCTTAAAAAACTAGATTATCTTTTTCAATTTAAATCAACTCAATAATTGATTTCTGTGCAAAATTGTTTTTCTTACATTCAATTTAATATTTGCTTATAATTTGTTTCCTTTTAGATTGATTTCCCTATCTTCTTCTATAATAAAACACAATAGTGTGGGGACAAGTTGTTAAAATAACTGAGACCGACTTGATCCAAAGGTTGAGAGGCATTCTTCCAATTCTATTAAAGTGCCCATCGTTTTTTGTCTAAATTACAAAGTTGCCACCAAGCCCAAGTATGCGGTCTCTCTCTCTTACTTTCCGTTTTGAACTATGAACGACCCTCTCACTCCTCTTTCCCATCTTCCTCCACATCTTCTTCGGCACATGCCACCGACAACCACCCCACCACCCCCTCTCTCTCTCTGTGTTTTTTAAGGCGGCGACTCCATAAAAAAAAGAAAAAGAAAAAAGGGCGTGCACTCTTTGTGCTGATTGCTTCGTATGTATTTTTTGGATTTCCTTCGTTGTTCTAATTTTTTGGAATTAGTTGATTCTATATCTGTGACGGAAATCAAGGGGTTTTTTTTTGTGTGTGTGGCAAAGCTAGGATTTTGAGAACAGTATCCTTGGTGGGTTTGTTGAGATTTAGGATATTTTTGTTGATTCCTCGTGTGGGTCGGTCTTAATTAAAGATTTCTTTCAGGGTTCGTTGGTGAATCTGTCTGGAAAGTTTTTTTTCATTTTGCTGATTTGATTGAAGGGTCTGAGATATTTGGTGTTTCATTGAGAAACACCATCAAGAAAATCAAACCCCTATTGGACCTCTTCCCTCTCTGCTTTTGATATTTGATGCAATAGGTTTTGAGATGTAGATTGGCAGTGAATGTCGTGATAATAGATGGCGAACGGAAATAGGTGTGGAACATGCTTACAAGTTTGTTTTCGTGTCTGTCTCCTTAAAAGTTTTAAGTTAAAACTATTTGAATTGTACAACTTTATTGTGGATATTTGTTATTGGTCGTCCCGATCAAATAAGAGGTCGAGCATCGGTATTATTGATATCTATTTCGATCTTCTTCTCAGGCTTTATTATTGTTTGCTTTGACCTCCGCATCCAAAAAATGAATTTTGGCAACTATAGCATGAATCAATTCGAATAGCATGGCAACTAATTTTAGTTTTTTTCCTTGTTGCTACATTTGTGTTTTTGTATTTTTATAAGCTAAAGCTAGGTTAAAAGTTTAGTTATGGTAGTGCCGTAAGCACAGGTAATTCTCTTTTGTGCCATTAAGAAAAGGATCACATACTACACACTAATGAATCATTTTAGTGTTTGAGTCACTAACTAGCAAGTGCCGTAAGCACAGGCAATTATAACCAGAATGCGTAATATCGTAAGCACGGACAAACATTAGTCAATAGATATATTGAGAGTCGAATTTTAGTTTATAGAAAATGGACTGATTCTGTCAAGTTAAACTATTCATGCCTCATGGTCATCCATTGTATAAACCAAAATGGAGCGGCTCCTCTCCGGTTCATGTTTTGGACCAAAAGAGACGGTTGTAACCTGAACCGTCCAATACTGCAATCATTGATTCGGATATGCTCGAAAACTCTTCGCTAGAAATATTGAATTCTTTGCCCCAAAGAGTCTTCGAGCATATCTGAACTCCAAATTTAAACTGTTTCCTCCGGCCCAAAACATGAACTCGAGAAAATCCGGACCCAAACCAGAATCCAAATTTGATATACCTATTGATGTATAATCAAACTAATTTTCACAAATTCATTTTTTGTCGAGTGCACGCTAACTCTACAACCAGTGCCGTCAAATGGGAAAACTCAACTGCCGTTCAAAAAAGAGAAGAAAATGGAAAGACTTTACAGCGATGGAGTTCAATATTAAGCGTAAAAATCTCACGTCAACTTCTTGCAGGGGAGAAGCCACGAGAACTATTATGTCGTGGTGTCCCATGATTAATGAGAATAATCTTTTGTAAATAATGAATCGTGTCAATGTACTATTTCATGTTGGACGGTTGGAGTTTGGTGGTCGGACGGTTGGGTTTCCAAACGGCACAGATTTGCAGCGGAGGCTTTAGGGTTTTCATAGTCCACCAATGTGGCAATGCGGGTTAAGTTTTCCTTTTTGTGCTTAGGGAAAATGAATTGTAAGATCTGGGCTTTGTCTGGTCATTAGGTGTTTTTGAAATTTAATTGTAAGATTTGAGCATACAGGCCGACAGATGTAATAGGCTTTGTCTCAATAGGTATTTTGGGCTTTGTCCCATCTGGATGTTCTTTCCAACCTTTGTTAGAATTCTCTTTCCTCTTTTCCCTTAATAAAATGTTACTGTACTTTTAAGTTTTACCGATCAACAACAAAAAAAAAAAAAAATCCATGGGCACACAATGATTCGTGTCAAATGGGTCATGGGGTCTAGGTCTAGTTCAATTATTTTCTTGCTTAATATGCTTTTTAGTGTGTTCAAAGTTCCATTTATTATTGTCATGGTCATACAATCTCATGTTTAGTCGAGCCTTGTACAGGTAGTTGTGCGATCGGAGCACATTGTCGTGCAACGAAAAACAACTAGAATAAAATTCATATTAACTTGTAAAGTAAATATGCTTCGATCACATGACACCCAATGTCTGATCAAACTGAATTTTCACATACTCCCTCCGTCCCATAATATTTGTCCGATCCGCGAAACGAGGACTACAAAATAATGCATTTCTTTCAAGAAAAAATTTAAATTTTTTTCATAAGTTAAAAGAACTCATTGAGATCTAGTAAATTGTTGATTTTTTTTTCAACTTTTCTTACAAAAATAGTATTATTTTTACGTTTCCGTTTTGCAGACCGGACAAATATTATGGAACGGAAGGAGTACTATTTTGTGAACAGTTCACTCACGTCAAATGACCAGGTCTGGCCCTTTGGGATAGGCCGATAATGGGCGCACAACAATGGCCATTGTGCATAATTGGGCATAAGTGCACTACACAGCAGTGGGCATTGTAACTTGGATCAACAGGGCCATTGGGCTTCAGCCCTGGTCCATGTTCCATGTGCTCGTGGGCTACGGAAAAAAAAGGCCTAACGTAAAGGGTATCCATGTGCTTCCAGCAACATAAACGGCAAAGATTACCAACTATTTTGCCTTCCATGGTCAGGACCATGACTTTCGCATGGAATTTGAACTCCAAGGAAAGGGAAAGTTTCTTTCTTCAGAGGTCCCAGACCGGTCAATTGGATCCGACGGTTGCAACTGCTTGGTTACTTCGATAGGGAAGACGATAGCAGAGTCCCAAACTCTGGGACTCTCGAGATTGCGCCATGTGTGGCCGGCTGGAATTTGCCAGTGGGCTCTTCCTCACATGATCCTTGACCTTATCACCACTCCTCAATGTTTCACAAAAAAAGGCTCCTCCTAATGGGTTGTGTTTCTCCATTTAAGCAAACTTAATAACAGCAAAAGCCACACACCCAAATGATAACTGTGGGCCTTTGGTCCTTCCTCTAGTGAGAGTTCCACTGGATTAGGAACACTTGGGAGTGGGTCAAGTCACATGTTTATGGGACCTGAAAAGCCCATTCTTCACATGATAATCTGCCCCTTTTTCATCAACTAGCTACTCTCATCCAAGGCCTTTCAAGTGACTGCACACATGAACTTCTAAATTTGGTAATGTACCTCATGGGATCTAGATCATCACCACTCAAATCCTCCACCCTTTCAGTCTGTTGGGGGGCCAACTCTCTGTATTTTATTCAGATACTAGGATACCAGATTCATGAGCTTTTGGCACAATCCAAGAATTCTAGCACTCTTTTGCTCTTCAATGCCATCAAGAAATGATGCTCTTTTCGTGTGTATAGAACTAAAGAGGAAAAAAGAAAAGAAGGTTAGGTTAGAAGTGATGAATAATGCCAGTAGTGAAGGAAGAAGGATGATCTCAGATCTCATGTGATCGTATTTTGCTAGCAATGGGATGGTTCAGTGATCCAGTCTAAACAGCAAAACTTGCCAAAACTGATAAAAGCTCCATAAAGAAGGAGAAGTTATTGGTCGATGCAGAATTGGAATTATGAAAGAACCCATATTTTCTTTTCTTGTCTTTTTTTTTTTTTTTTTTTTTTGAAATGGCAACGTAAAGAGCAATAGTTTTAGTCAGTACGCTAAGTACAGATTCAACAATTTCCACAAATCAATTCAATGGCATCAGTACCCAAGCAGTCTTTACAGTTGGAAGTACGCAGAATTTGACAGTAATTCCATCCAAGCAGGCAATTTCACTAATTAAAACCACGTATGTCGCGCTTAGCTTGTACAGATGACCTTTTTTGCACTCAAGGAGTCATATCCAGCTACTAGGTTCAAAAACTAATCAGTACTTTAGGTGGGATAAGCAACAAAGAGTCAAGGACCATGTGCTGCATGTTACTGTAGACCCCTTGAAATCACCTCTCCACCGACTTTAGTTTGCCATTAGAAAGTTATTCAAGTAAAGATCCTCGTGGGTGTTTCCCTTTTTAAGCTGTTTCGCATTGAATCACAACAGCATGATGTGCAGATGTGAACAAAATTACTTTGGTTAATAGAAGTCCTATAAGGCTTTTGCCAGTCAAGTTATTTTCTCTCCAGAAATCCAAACCCAAATCCAAGATCCAAACACAGCCCCAAAATTGAAGAAGTCACCAAGGAACTAAGTCCACGAGGCTACCGCTGCTGTAGGGTCTAGGAAAGGGTTTGAAGTTGGATGTACGGAGGCTTACCTCCGCAAGCTGTTGTTTATGCGACTTGAATCCATGACCACTACTGGGTCACAGTGGGGCAAACTTGCCGTTGCGCCCTGCATCCAGGCCCTCCACTTTTAATAAACATAAAGATAACGTATTATTAAGATGGGGTCCCCAAGTTTTGAACTTTGAACCATTAAGCATTAACACTTGCTTCTACCGCTGAACTACTTCCCTATAATTGCAATATACTGACATACATGATACGCAACACTTCTGTAAAAATAGAGGCCCCATTTTGGGCCAAAAATTAGGATCCCTAAGCAACAGCCTGGTGAGCCTATGCCTAGGACCTGGCCTGTTCATCACCTAGCATCTACCAAACACAGTAGATCGAGATTATCACCTCACAGGTCGCATAAGAATGACCTAATTTCTTATGGTTTTTCATGGCACCCATGTGTGCACGACACACACATCATGCGCAAAGAAAACATGAATAACAGGAAACTCTGATAGCTTCGTTAGATTCAATGGACATGCCTCCTCCACTGGCACTTGATGAGGCCAAGGGACCAAACAATGTGGACAATCTAATAGAAGGAGATTCTCTCCACCATCTTCCAACTATGAAGGTAGTATAATCATGGTTAAACTATAAAATATACTAAACCTGGTTGACTACAACAACAAAGAAAAAAGTTGGGGTCATATATCTAATAGAAATGTCCAAGTGCGGACCCAAATAAGGACTATTACCCTAAGATTCACAAAATCTCTTTATGTAGTCCAGTTTTTGACTATACTAACTCAGCGTTTACTGATTCAAAACTAATGTTTTCTTTGTTGAATAATACTGTTCTAAGCTTCTTTTGCTTGCCAACAAAAGAAACTAAACAAGCAACCAACACGTGTGGGGCATCAAATGAAGTTGATTTGATGCAAGTTGTTGGTTAATTGCTAAAGCTTTATAAACTGAGATAATAAGATCTGCAACGTGATTGGTGGTTAGTGCATCATAACCTTCCTACCACTACATGAAGGATTTCAGACCTCATTTGACATGATGGAAAATACCGGTACTTTTTACACTCACTAATTGAGGATCAAGTGAAGGAGATATGTCGGGTTTTCCGCAGCAGTGATCAAAATGCTTGAGAATTTGGGACCAAAGACACTATCTTAGTGACTAACCTTCATCGAACACTAGAGATGTGACCATTGGAGAGAGGAAAGGAGGTCCCCTATCCTCTTAACAACCGCAGCATGGTAGGTGGTAGTTGTTGGAATGACATTGGGTGGGATGGCATATCCCATCCTTCGAATGGTGGAAAAAGAGTAATTGAAATGCAATTTGCTCTACAAGTTTACAAGGAGTCAGAAATTATTGTTTTTTTTAAGAGAGATAATTATTGTTGATAACGATTGATTTGTTGGGCCATTTGGTGTAACTAAATGCACATGCACGATTTGATGAATGTGCGACAAGAGACTGATTTTGCTGCAAATGTTGTTTGAGAATAAGAAAAACTGGAAAGCAAATAATTGCATGAGGGGCTCAGATTCTCAGGGGGAGAAATTGAGAGATTAGCGGAGAATCACCATAGTAAATGAGGGGAATGCAAACAAAGTCAAATGAAAGAATGAAACATGCAAAGAAAGTAGACCAATATGTCTGACCAGGAAGGCAGTGTGTTTTGAACAACTTTTCCCTGTGGAGAAAAGCTAAATAGTCCTAAAGATACTGTAGGAGTTTTGACAGGATAAACAGTCAAGAAGAAATTTTGAAAAACTTTAACGACTAGTAAGGGATGTAAATCTTTTACCTTTGTCCTACTTTTGTGCTAGAAATCAGTCCAATTGTCTCCTTCAACGTATCTGCATAATGTCACAGAAATCCTCACTTAAAAGGCAACGTCGTATTAGAAGCAGTTTTAAAGCCTACGGCTACAAACTAATGTTGCCATTGCTATGTCAAAGTACCTTGAATGAAGGTAGTAGTTATGTACAAAAGAAAGGTAGAGTAATTCATTCCGAGATTTTGGAGGGAAATATCAGCAAGGACATTAATACTTCCCCATTTTTTCGTTGATATTTGTGTATTATTGCAAATGTCAATTGTACACAAGTTGACGTCGATAAGAGAACACCAAAAACATTGTTCCAGCATTTGCTATATTTTTGGTTGCATGTGTGTGCGTGTGTGTGTGTATCTGTATATATAAACATACATATATAGATACGCGCACACGAGCGCGCTTGCATGTGTGTGTGCAGAAAACATATAGATGTTCATGCAACATAGATACATGCATAAATGCAACACAAAACACATCCGTGTGCTGTGTACAAAACAGCTCCAGTGATCCCACTCATGGTACGTATACCACCTACTCCTAGATGACATGTGTGGCAGCAACTTGCCACTTTATATCCAAGAATAACTTCAAAGGAATTGGACATCTAAAGCTACCCACAAAAAGCAAGGCAGCAATTTCATACGGTGTCAAACTCAACTTCAATAGACATATCACTATAGATAGAGAAAGTGTACTTGTTCTGGATGGGATCCAAATTTATAAAAGGAAAGAAATAACAGCTGATAGTGAAGGATGTTCATAATTACTATTCTGCCAAAGACTTTCAGCTAGTGTTTAAAAACGTGTGGTATTAGGGAGGGGTTGGGTCCTTGTTTTTTAATCCACTATAGGAAAACCTAACAAAGAACATGTGACAAAAAGCTTTTAGCAAAGCCAGAAAACTCCAACTTGTATGTGACATGGACCTAAACCTCCACTTAGCCTTGCCCTTCTCCAAGAACTTCCATCATACAGACAGAACAAGATACCAAACTCTAATAATTGTTAGATTCCATGAAAAAGTGAATATTGCCATTGTAATCGTAAAAACACTGGCATGTAACTAAATACGTATGTAATTCATCAATCTCACGAACATCATGTACATCATCAATATAAATTGAATTTAGATTGCATAAAAAGCTATTTCAAGCTGTTTTCCCCAAAAAAAAAAAAAAAAAAAAATTAGATTCAAAGTAGATTGTTCAAGGTTGATGATTTATTTATACTATTGTTCCGACGTTCAATATAGGGGCATGTTTGTTTCTGCGAGGCCTTCACGAACTAATGAAGGCCTTGCAAGTTGCAACCAGAAAGGACATCAAAAAACATCAAAAACAAATTTTATAGAGAGAAATTTTCACAACCCAATGACTCTTGAAGAGGAAAAAGAGAACATATAAAAATAGGAAGTCTTACCAATGAAGGCATATTGCAAAATTACCATTTTCCTTCAGTTCCTTGGTTGAAAATGGACTCCTGCGACCTTAAAACTCATTCAGAAATATACTTGTCATTGTTTGGTGATATGACAAAGCTCATTTTTCAACAAAATTATTTCAGTTGCTTGTCCAAACTGGCTGCAGCCAGCTGAATTAAGTAGACTTTATTCTTTCTATTTCACTCAGTCCAACAAAAAGAAATGGAAACTCAGTCAAAAAAACACCGCCCTTTCAAACTGTACTCACTAACATGAGGCAAGAACCCAGCACGCATTATTATCAGTAACTGGTCACCAGTAACATCACACCTTACAGCAGTAGTAGTCACAATAAATACTCAATAACAAAAAAAAAAAAAGTCATATTCGACCCCAAATGTCTTCATGTAAAGAAACGTTTGTGGTTGAAAATGGACTCCTGTGACCTTAAAACTCATTCAGAAATATACTTCTCATTGTTTGGTGATATGACAAAGCTCATTTTTCCAACAAAATGATTTCAGTTGCTTCCAAACTGGTTGCAGCCAGCTGAATTCAGTAGACTTTATTCTTTCTATTTCACTCAGTCCAACAAAAAGAAACAGAAACTCAGTCAAAAAACACCGCCCTTTCAAACTGTACACACTAACATGAGGCAAGAACCCAGCGCACATTATTACCAGTAACTGGTCACCAGTAACATCACACCTTACAGTAGGGCTGTAAATGAACCGAGCCGTTCGTGAACTGTTCGAGGCTCGACTCGGTAAAGGCTCGTTCGGATTCGATTCGTCTACTTAACGAACCAAACCTGAACCTCAATTTTAGGCTCGTTTCATAAATGAGCCGAACATGAACGTAGTATTCGGCTCGATTAGGCTCGCGAACCTGGAGTATATGTATATCATGAGGATTTTATATAGTTACATAGTGAAAATTTTAAATTTTGTACAAGTCTAAACGTTTACAATTACTAAAAACTTACTTATATATATGTTTTTATCATTTTATATATACCTTTTTACCATTTTATATGTATATGAACGAATTTATATACATACTAAAATTATTATTTGCAACTTTAGACCTGTATAAGAGCATAAATATATGATATTATTGGGTCGTTAAGGCTCGTGAACAAGCTCGAGTTCGACCCAAACCTAGGTAAGCTCGGTTCGAGTTCGGCTCTTCATAATTTTCATTGAGTTCGGCTCGAGCTCGAGTTCGCTAAAAAACTGAATGAACGAATCTGAACATTCAAATATTCGGCTCGATTCGGCTCGTTTACAGCCCTACCTTACAGCAGTAGTAGTCACAATAAATACTCAATAACAAAAAAGAAAAAAAAAAGGAAAAAAAGAGTCATATTCAACCCCAAATGTCTTCATGTGAAGAAACATTCGAAAAATTACGTCAGGCATGATTCTTTCCTAACAAGGCAGTGGATGTGCTCTCATTTATTTGGGAAAACCACACGATATTGTTAGAACAATGGGGTGGTGAGTAGGGGGTGCGGGAACTCAAAAAGATAACTACTATAATTTATACATTTTGTTTTTCTAACTTTTGCAGCACTCTACCCTCTGTTTGATAGTGTGTTAGGACCAGCCCCACCACCTCCCATCCTTATAAAGGTCTTTGATTATATTCTGATACTGGCAGCTCTAATCTCTACCTATCTCACACTCTGTGTGAGGGTAAACAAAAGGATATCTCTACCATTAAGCTCTCTGACCCTCACAACACAAGGAAACAAAGAAAAAGCAACAATAAGCAAAAGGGAAAAAGAGATGGCATCAGAGCATGGCAAAAAGCATGTAACAATGGCAGAGGTACGAACTACAGAATATTAAGAACTCACAGAATACAAATGCATAGTATTACACTCTGACAAACCTTTTTTGATCTGTGACTTTTTCAAGGTAGAGGAGGAGTTGAAAAGAATGGCAGACATAGGCTTCCCCCTAGTGGCCATCGGCTTGGTGGGCTATCTCAAAAACATGATTTCAGTCGTGTGCATGGGAAGGCTAGGAAGCCTTGAGCTAGCTGGTGGTGCCCTAGCTATCGGCTTCACCAATATCACTGGCTACTCAGTTCTATCAGGTCTTGCTATGGGTATGGAGCCACTTTGTAGCCAGGGTTTTGGTTCTAGAAACACAACCTTAGTATCACTCACTCTTCAAAGAACAATTATATTGTTGCTATTTGCGTCATTACCAATCGGGTTGTTATGGTTTAACTTAGAGCTTCTCATGCTTATGCTCCATCAAAACCCGGACATATCTCATATTGCTAGCGTGTACTGCCGCTATGCCATCCCAGACCTCATTGCTAATAGCCTTCTTCACCCACTACGTATCTATTTACGTAGTAAAGGGAAAACATGGTCATTGATGTGGTGCACTTCACTCGCAATACTTCTCCATCTTCCTGTAACCATTTTCTTGGCCTTCATTCTTCGCCTTGGGGTCCCAGGGATTGCAGTTTCAACCTTTGTCACCAACTTTAATACGTTGTTCTTCCTTCTAGGCTACATAATCTACACTCGTACAACGAAGGAGCCTATCTGTCAACCACTAATACCACCAATCATGCCGCTTCCTTCTACGACTTCACTAGGAGAAGAGTGGGGAATGCTACTTCGACTTTCTATACCGAGTTGTCTAGCTGTTTGTTTGGAATGGTGGTGGTATGAGTTCATGACACTTCTAGCAGGTTATCTTGACAAACCTCAGGTTGCACTTGCAACGTCGGCTATAGTAATACAAACCACTTCACTTATGTATACACTACCTTCTGCACTTAGTCAATCGGTGTCAACCAGAGTAGGCAATGAGCTTGGAGCAGGCCAGCCAGGTAAGGCAAGTTTGGCAACAATGGTAGCTACAGGACTGGCCATTTTAGCCTCTACGTTGGGTTTGTTATGGACCACCTTAGGTCGAGAAGCATGGGGTAGATTTTTTACAAAGGATAATGAGGTTCTAGAGTTGACAATGGCCGTGCTACCTATAATTGGGCTTTGCGAGCTTGCAAACTGTCCACAAACCACATGTTGTGGGGTTCTCCGTGGAAGTGCAAAGCCAAGTGTCGGAGCATGCATAAACTTTTACTCATTTTACTTGGTGGGTATGCCAGTGGCCATTGTTTTGGCCTTTGTCTGGAGACTTGGGTTTTTGGGACTTTGTTACGGGCTTTTAGCAGCTCAGGTGGCGTGTCTAATTTCAATGTTCACAGTGATATACAAAACGGACTGGGGAAAGGAATCTTTAAAGGCTAAAGACTTAGTGGGAGGGTGCTGTACACTAACACATTCTGATCAGACAAGGAAATTCGAGAATGGAGTCGGATCACTCAAGGAGGTAGCATTTGGAAAGTGAATGGAGTTTAAGGAAGTAACTTGCCCAATAACACCACATAAACAGGATAGCTGCAGAATCTCACGTTCATGTTCCAAATCGTGCTATATGTGTTTTGTATCTTTTACTTCTTATTTTTTTGAAATTTTCAGTCCTTATTCCAAATGTTTTAATCCATGCAAAGTTTACTAGTGAAATTTACCTCCAGCAATAGAGATGAGACAAATTCACCATATGTTCAGCATGCAGATGTAATAACCATTGTTTTCTTTCATAAGGTAGATGATGTCACTTAGCATTTTATGTTGGCCTTTGAACAGCCCATCTAATGCCTGTTTAATGACCATGAACTAACTTAGATTCCCGGTTCTTACTTCTTAGCAATCAAATAAAAGAATCTTTCATGTGTCATGTTCTGCATCCACTAGTCATAATAAAGTCTGGTGGATTGCAAGAATATGCCATAGTATACAACAAAGATGTACTTCACGTACAGCCCTAACCACGAGGCTGTCATTTTTAATCACGCAATCACTAGGATTGAGAACTACATGCAAGGAAGTACTTTAAAACAGTCCTTTGTTTCTGTGGCATCCAAAGAGGAAAGATACAAAAGATAGGGATAGAAACACTTTATCGACTTGTTCTTCCTGGAAGGAAAAAAACAGGTAAAGCAGCCCCCGTTAGATTTACTCCAATAGCGGACAGTTTTTGGAGTGGGTAAACCCTACGTCCCAGACATTTGTGTCTCAGATATTTAGACCTTAAAATATGCATAAACCAGATATGTCACAAGCCCAGTATCCTGTCTACTATTGTGAGATGTGGTATCTGGAATCCACAACTACCCCCAAATGTAGAACTGAAGATAACAGTGAAAACTTGAAAGTGGTTCTCCTCTTCATCTTCAGTGACCAAGCTCCCATGGGCAAGAATATGAAAATTTAAGTTGGCTATTACTAACCATGTTCTCTAGAGTGACGGCGCAGCAGAATTTGTACTTTCATTTGAGACAACAACTTATTTCAAGTCAGCAGGTTCCGTGGCACCATATAGTGTGGTTCAAAGGTAATGTCCCAATGTGGGCATTTATTCTATGGCTTTGCTGCAGAGCTATGCTACCAACAAAAGAGAGAATTCGAACTTGGAACATAAATGTTGTTCCCCATTGAGTTCTTTGCAGTAGAATGGAAGAAACTACTGACCACCTCTTCTTTGATTCTATGTACTCAACGTGGGTTTGGGCAAACTTGTTGAGGATAAAGGGGATAGTCAAGACTCCCGCTCCTTGGAGCTCAGAGTTAGCATTGATTCTGAGGAACATGAAGGGGAAGAACTTGGCTAGTGTTATGGACAAGCTGGCCCTGATGGTACTGTACACCACATATGGCTTGAGAGGAACGCCAAAAGTTTCCAGGGGAAAGCTAAAATTGGTGAGGCAGTTTTATGCTCGATAGCAGAAGATATCAGAGGTAGAGCAAACTCCTGGAAGGAGAATCAAGAAATGCAACCTCAGCTCCCAAGTTTACATGATGTATCAGAATCTTCAATCCATATATACAGAGGGGGAAAACAGCATTCAGGAAAAAGCCCAATTACTTTGCCTTTCTACCGACACGTATCCAAAAAATTTGACCCAAATTAAACCTAGAGAACCTTGTTGCATATGGCATAGAAAATACATGGAATTGTCAGATTAGCTCCCCACGGTACCTGGTAGATGCCGCCATTGAGATAAATGCACATTATCCACTATAATTTCGTTGGTGATGAATGATATCCCATCTGCAAGGAAATGCAAATGATACAATCAGAACTCTCCCCTACCACAGAGCAATACCACTTGGCAGATGAGAAAAATATCTAGATGGGAAATGTTTCTCTTATTTTGCATTTGTTAAAACAGCAAAAGGCAAATCTTGTTAATAACAACTGCACCCAACCAAAAAAGCACAAATATTCTTCATAAAAAAGCAACAGACCACAAACTTATACAACCTTTTCTAACAGGTGAAAGGCTTCATTAACCAGAAACCAGGCCCTGTTGTGAAATGTGAACAACCTTTTCTAATCTGATGGCGTGAATAATCCCGTCAGCCTAAAATAGTCCGAGGATTGGCAACACCACATCCCCAAGTTATTGTATATCCCATAGGCCATAGTCTGTAGCGTCGGTCGTCCATCAAACTTGTAATCCCCAATTGTTACATCCAAATGTCAAAACTGACCTCCCACGAGAGTTCTTTTCCAATCCTATATCTAATTTGATTGGGCAAAGTCAGTAGAACCATAAAATTGTAACGTAACCATGAAGCATAATTATTGTTTATAGTACACGACTATTTACAATAAAACCAAAAAAATAAACCCAAGCCGTTGTTTCTTCCTAAAGACTAAAGTCTCGCGTTCGAAACCTCAGGTGTTGTCAACTTTCTTAAGGCCATTATGAAGCGAAGTCCCACATCGTAATATGAAGTACATAAGCGTGAGGGTACTCTCACCTATTGTGTAATAGCCATTCCATATGGAGTGCCCTGACTTTAATTGGCCCCCGCTGGTGTGTTGAAGATCATCATCAAGCCAATCAATCCCATGAGTTGAGGAGACCAAGCTGACCCATGTGACCCTAAATTTACTCCTCATATACCAATTGGCAAGGAGTGGAAAGGCCGTCCAAACTCATATACTAGTTTTTGAGGAGATAATTAATCGATGTAAGACAAACTCCAACACTCTCCCGCACGTGCGACCCCCGACTCGCACGTGGAGAGGTAAACAAACAATCCAGAACACTTGGATCGCAATAAATAACGGTGCACTTATGGCCCAAAAAGGGAGAACAAAATCTCTGAAACCCTAGCTCTGATATCATGTTAAAGCATCCAACTCCAAACTAATTAGCAAAGAGTGAAGAGACCGCCCAGGCTCATATACTAGTCTTAGAGGAGATAATTAACCGATGAGGGAAGTCCACGTAAGCTGGTTTGGACACTATAGTTATCAAATTATAATACCAAAAAAAAAAAAACTCTTGAAACATAATCCATGAGCGCCACTTGCATTTTACCGTTTCTCACCCCTCTGCGAGCAGAAATAAAGGTAATTTGGGATCGCAAAAGCAAAAGAGCAAGACGAAGAAAATAGCATTTCAAGGAGAAGGTGGAAATCCTCATTTTCAGGACGATGCAGTTGCTAATCGAACACATGATTGGATAAATTTGAGCCTAAAACAATTTAATTAGCAAAGCAAATTTCGTGAAAGACATACCTCATGCAACGTAATCCCAATGTTTTTGCGTGTGTACATATATATGCTTGTATAGATATGTGTGGAGAGAGAGAGAGAGAGAGAGAGAGAGAGATATCTCACTTGTTGATCATGCTTGCAGAAACAAAAATGAGTACTGTGTTTGAGTTTCCCGCGTTTTGCCTCGAGTATATTCAAAATTAGTATTTACGTAATAGTAAGGAATTTTGTTAAAATTTGAAATCATGCAGCTAAATTTTTTTATCGTTTTATGTGTTTTGTTCGTCTTTTTTAAATTTTTATTAGATTTGCATGATATTTTTTGAATTAATCATTCATCTCGATAAGAAGAGTCTAAAAAGTGCAAAACTATGACCGAAAGCAAAAAAAACTCACTAAAGACAAAAAAAAGTATCAAGCAGTTGTTTTATTTATCTAAAATGTCGTCTTATTTGAACTTTTTCATCTATCAATCCATATTTTTATACTTTATAATTCGTCTCGATAAGACGAACTGTCTTATTTGTCTAAAATGTCATCTTATTTGAATTTTTTTTCCATCAATCCATATTTTTATACTTTTTATAATTCGTATCATCAAGACGAACCATCAATTCCAAGAATTTTGACAAAAAGCTAAACAAAAAGTAAAAAATATAGAAATAAGTTTTCAGACTTATAAATGGGGATAGTGATGACGCCAAAACTCAAGTATATAAAAGTCTTGTACGTACACTGCACATGGTACAAACCTTTTGTACACTAGAGTTTTGGCACCAACAAAAACAGTGTTTTGGCGAGCTTAAGTGATGAGAAACTTTTTTGTATACCGGGGTATATAAGGGGTGGTGGTATCCTTTCCGATCCGTTTCTAATTTTTCGGTCATTTTCCGATCACACTTGGATGATCGACTCCGTTTATTTTGTAGAGTTCACCGAGAACTATAATCATATCAAAAATCGTGTTTATCGGACTTTAGTAGATACATGATCAGCATATGTGGAAAAAAAAACTGGGTTCCGATTCAGTGTGTTTCTTTATCCAGTTTTGGTTTTCTTTAATTTCCAGGTGTACCAATCATGTAGCTACAAAAGTCCAATGAACACAATTTTTTGAAGGTATAAGGTTCTCGCCGAAATATACAAAATGAACGAAACTGATCATCCAAGTGTCATCGAGAAATGACCGAAAAATTGAAAACGAACCAGAGAAGATACCATCACCCCTTATGTACCCGATATACAAAAAAGTTTCTCTAAGTTTAGTACTTATTTGGTCTAATTAAACGGAAATATATATAAGTACTTGGCTAACAAATTTAACAAATATTGTAGTAATACTTAGCTTAGTTTGATAATTTTGCTTATCCATTGGCCTTTAAGATCTTGCATGAGAGTCGAAGCATGAACCTAGCTAAAAAAGTCACGGTCTCGAATCCTAGGCCCCTAATTAAAACCATCCAGTATTATGGCACTCAAATCAAGGAATCAAAGAGATTATGACCCGAAATTCAATCTCGATCTATCGGCCCTCTATATGATTTCACGAGATCTTATGTTTTTTTAGATTTGAATTTAGGAGAATGATACTCCCACCGAGGGAGTTCCACCGCGCCGCCCGCCGGGCCCACTCCGGCCACCAGACGTCCGATCCAAACCGTCCAAAAATTTTAAAAAAAAAAACCGAGTGGGCCTACGCAAGAATTAATGGCATCCGACATGTGTAAGTGCTCAATCCGAACTTCCATTTTTAATGGCTCGGATCATCTGATTTTTTGAAGTTCGGATCGAGCACTTACACACGTCGGATGCCATTAATTCCCGCGTTAGCCCACTCGGTTTTTTTTTTTTAAATTTTTGGACGGTTTGGATCGGACGTCTGGTGGCCGGAGTGGGCCCGGCGGCGGTGCAGTGGGCGGCGCGGTGGAACTCCCTCGGTGGGAGTATCATTCTCCTTGAATTTAACATACACAATTCAACAAAATATGTGTCGTTTTAAGAGTATGATTGGTTTGCTGGCGTATTTGCTTAGGGTGTGTTTGGATAACATTTTTCTTTGGTAACATTTTTGGGTTGTGTTTGGTTTTTCAAAACACACCCTAATATTTTTGTTTTTCAGTTTTTGGTTTATGTTTTTTTTTTTTTTTTCGAAACTGCAACAGAAAACGTATTTGGTAATTTGTTTCTATTTTTGGTTTATTATAAACGTTTATAAAGTTTTTGAAATTTTTGAAAGGAAACTGATTTTCGTGCTCCATTTTTACTAATGGCGCTCTAATTTTAACGTAAAATAACTTCATGAATAAAATGGAGATAACGCACAAATATCAATTTTCCTTTTTGAAAACAAAGAAAAGATGCTTTGCCTTGTTTTCAAAACACATCCTTTCCACTTTTCACAACCCCGGTCATAACCCGATGGTCTCCCCCGTCAATCGTCTCCCACACCTGGTACGCTTTTCTCTCTCTCCCTTAATATCCGGCTGAATATACTTATCAGCAAATTTTTGGGGTTGGTACATCATTTAAATTTTTCCTAAGAAATTTTCGAGTAAATTTATTGTATTCGGTTTCCTTTATAGAATTTTTTTACCTGCGCATGAAGGAAAAAAAACGTAGCGTCCCCCGCTAGTGGTTTTTCCTTTTTTCTTCCTCTTTCTTTCTCTTTTAAAGATTTTTATATTTTGTTTTTCATATCCTCGTACCTAACCACTGGAACTTTCGACTTGAACGTCTCCCCATCCGCTGCCCCACGGAAGAGCCTGAACCGCCCAAAATACTCCGCATCGGCGTTTCGCATTCCGGTTCAGAATCTCTCTCATAACCCTCTCCTGCACCACGCCGGCATCCTTCGTCATCTCTTCGATAAACTGAAGCGCATTGGCGTGCTTCTCACAAAGCCGGTGGGATCATTGGCGAAGGCAGACCAGATTCAATGGCCATGATTGGAAAATGGTTGTTTTTTTTAACTCGGAAAATGTGATGGCTTAATTTGCTGATCAAAGATTTGAAGATAGCTAGCAATGTGGTTTAAACACTCGTAATTGGGTTGGAGTCGTGACTAACAGACAAGAGTAGATGATGATCAAATTTTACAGAGGTGACTTCCACCTGTTCGGAAAAATACCTGTCTAAATCGCCATTGTTTGTCCAGCTTTGACATTTTTGGGCTCCGCTTTGTCCCAAAATAGTGAAAATACCTATTGGATTCTTTCATTTTGAAGAGTTCATCGAGTAGAACATTCACATACAAAATTATTTTGAGATTTGCACTTAACAAAATCGGAATTGAGTCGATAAAATTAAGACTCAATGGCATTTTGGTTTAAGTTAACGTCCTTATCTTTGTATGTGAAACTTTATTTTTTGGTTTCCTCTAATTTCATTCAATTTGAAGAATTAAAAAAAACAAAATCAAAATGATACTACCAAACATATTTCATTTTTTACTGTTTACAAAAAAAATATTATCAAACATATTTTTTATTTTTATTTTTATAAAAACATAAACCTGATTCTATTTATAGTTTCTTAAAAACTAAAAACTAAAAAAAATTACCAAACGCACCCTACTGATTTTAAATTTAGCTTTTTTGGTGGGGATTTAACAAAGTTGTAATCATTTTCTCCTTTTAGATAAGCGAAGTGGATGCTCAGCGTAAGCCACTTTTTCAGATGAATCGAATGGGTTACACGAGTTGATTAGGGTTCAAAAGGAATCCAAACATTCCAAAGCTCCTCCTTTGCATTCCAAATGTTGTAAATCAAAAGGGGATTCCCACTAAGATTCCCCATAACGTGGCATGAAAACCTAACAGCATCTCCAATCGGAGATGCCAAATTAAGTTGATGTGGACCAAGTAACGGTAATTTTTGGAAGAAATATTGCACCATCCAACTAAGGTGTATTCCCATATGCCAAAGACGACGAGGGATTTGAAGGGAGGATATGCCAACTGATTTTGACAGCAACCAAACCTCATGCCAAGTTTCAAAAAAAAATGACCCTTTGGATTTCAAAATGTGTCGTTTGAGGGTTTTTTTTGACATAAGGGTTGGAATTAGAGAGTTTGATGTCAAATTCAAGATGAGAAATGCTAAGTGCAAAGAAAATGAGTGAAGAAAATACCCTTAAAGTGTATTTGAACGGCTCAGATTTACTGCACAGTGAATCTGAACGGTTCATATATATACACTTTAAGGGTCATTTCTTTGCATATTTTCTTTGTCCCTAGCACTCCTCTTATGTGACACATAATTAAGCCTTCAAAATTTTTTTGGTATCCTCTAATTTGAAGTCATGGATTGGAGATGCTATCGAAACAACAATTGGCATGAGCTCTAAACTTTATGAAAATAACAGTAACTCACAAAAAATCAGAAGAAAAGAAAAAAGAAGGAACACGCAACTTTATTGAACTAGAGATCTTCTAGAATCCACAAAAGTTCCGAACACAACTGGTAGAAATTTTAAACTAGGAAAATTCTAAAATCATCCCATTGGGCTGATAATAATAATTGTGTGAATGTGTATTAAATAGCATAAAAAATACATAGAAATACGTGTTTTTCTTATCTTCTAGTGCGCTTATCGTCAGCCTGGTGGACGGATAATAGCAAGACCGTTTAAACTATTATAATGTCGTTCAAAACGTCTACAAACACTTCGAAAAACAATTACGGACACAAATTGTGACCTGGGTCATTCGATGGATATGAACCCATATGCATTAAACAACTCTAGACATAGTTGTATCCAAACTACTTATGTTCTAAAATTATGTTCTTAGCGTTGCTCAGTTTCACCAGAGCGATGATACGAACACTGTCATTAAACACAGCTCTGGACACAACTGCGTCAAGAGCCATTCGATGAATTTTGATTCATAGATACATATACGTCCAACGGTTGTTCGAGATATAGTTTTATATATTCGGAGTTGCGTCGTCCAAAAAGTGTGTTCGTAGACTTTGTGGTGTTAGTATATGTTCTTCTTGCTCGATGACAACGTCAATAGCTAGTGAAGGTTACACTGCTATTTGTATAGTCACAATCATGGCCTCAAAAATATCCCCAAAATCTCGATCATGGCTGGCTTTTGAGCTCCAAACGCAAGTATCTTGAAAATTTGCTGCCAATTCGCAATCAGAAAAAGGACTTTTTGTTTCTTCTTTTGTTTTTATTTAGGTGGTAAACGTGTTGATAATTGAAAAGTAGAGATAACCTAACCGCAGAATTTTCAAGGGGTTGTAGGATTGAACTACGAATAGTCTAATATACGACTCAAATTAAACAAAACTAGTATGAAAATGATATGCTTTTTCTCAACGAGGCAATCGACGGGATGAAAATAGCGGTTGAAAAAAATTGAGTTACATTTATTTCACTCTCCTTTATCATCGCTACTTCTTGTTTTTATTCCTATTCATGAGAAATTTTCCATTTAAAATATTATCCTGAATTTACTATATATCCCTTCATATATGAAAGATGTGCCAGCAAAAGGTGAAGGTGTGAATTCAAATGAACAAAATAAAATTACAGAATAAAAATAGTGAAAAGAGTGCAAAAATTACTATATTATTCTAATACAAAATACGAGGTTTGTTTTAGAAACAAAAAAACCCAGTGTTAAACCTAGCAGAAACAAAGATCCCAAAAAAAAAAAAAATACCTAGCAAAAACAACGGAATTGAATTCTCTCTGATTCTTAATTTGGCTAAACGGGAGAGTTTAAATCTGAATAGTCCATTGCTGCAATACCGGTGACAATGTTGCCAGCAAGAGTTTCTAAGCAAATGCGAACCATGCAAATGCAAACCATTGATTATAACAACGTATGATTCGTATTTGAACTGTCTCGTCCGGTCTAAAACTTAAACCGGAAGGAATCCGAATCCCAAAACAAAGAAACAATGTGGGTGTTATGTCAACCTCGGTTGGTTGGACCGTAGTTTGATCTGGTATTAGTTGTCGCGAAGCACACTATCCTTCTCATCGTACACGTGGCAAAAGGAGATCATAAGATCCAAAAACAAAGGCAGTACTGATTCCAGCGAAAGCTATGAATCAGTTTCTAAATCCGGCCCCACTACAGCAAACGAGGGTTTTTCTGTTTTGATGAGTATTCAATATTCAGTGGTCTTTGGCACAGGCCACGCTTTGATGTGCTCGAACTTGGCTCGTTTATCATACGATCTAAAAGTTTGAGCTCAAGTTTGGCTCGATTGTGAACCAATCGAGCCCTTAACGAGTCAACCCTAGTTTATTCACTAAGGGAGTCACTTTAAACGAACTAAGTCTATGATCGAGCCGAACTTTGAAGGGTTTATCGGCTCTTTTAGTAAACGAACTTAAAATTTGA
>CM033796.1:44761791-44811791 GCA_019656835.1 Rhododendron ovatum | reverse complement strand
GCTCGGACTAGGCTCGATTACTAAACAAGTCGAGGTAAGCCCTACTAAACAAGTTTGCAGCCCTAGCGGCACGGTCACATGGTTTCCCAATATCCATATAAACTACTTATTTCTTTGAGTGTTTTTGTACAGTGTACAATGTTTGTGTGAATAGAAGACTTGGTTGTATGGGTAGATAATTAAATAATGGCTTTGGTATATGCATATCTAAGATAAATTAGCCGGTACCAAAAAATTTGAAAACCATCCCGATTGGAGAGGGTTCAGGACGGGGACAGATCTATTTGTCATCCCTACTTGCTAGCCATCAAATTGAAGAAGGAAATTATGAGAAAGTTTGTCGAGCTTCGAAAATTATCTTTGAATATCATTTCTTCATATTATTATCAAACAAATTGAAGTGTTTTCAAAAAGAAATCTTCATGAATTTAAGAAAGTTAAAATTTGAAATTCAATCGTATAGGTTCATTCTTCTAAGTCACAAGGTGTACAATCAACTTAATATCTATACGATGGTGGCAAACTCACAAAGTGCTTTATTTCTTGCATGCACGTCCAAACCGGGAATTAAAAAAGAAATTTTAGGTGAAATTAATTACAAAGAAATGAAGGGATAAGAAATCAAAAGCTGAATAATTACGTTCCTATCCTCAGCTTGAAAATGTAGTTGAAAAATAAACACCAATTAAGCTCGAAAATGAAATCATTTGTCACTGTCATGTGTCCTTTTAACTTACGCATACACATTTCCTTAAGTCGAACAAGTTTGGGTGGAAATGCAGGACGTTATCAAAATAAATCATGCACGTAATTATCCTCAAATACCATGGGTCTATGGCTGCGTGACATGTATTCTCTCATCTATACTGCGAAAGCTCTAGTTTAGAGAAAGATTGATATACATAGATCTACAGGGCAATGACAATTCCATATATTTTTGTCGCATGGGGCCATATTATATATATATATTTTCCTCATAAGTCACGGAAAAATCAAGCGAAATTCATAACCTCTGCTACATGTAATTATTCGAGTAATTTCTAAATAAATTGCTTTAAATTCGTTTTTTTTACTTGTTCAGCTAGTAATTAAATAGACTTCAAACTAGTTAGTAGCACCTCCGTCCCAATTTAATTGTCACTTTTTGGAGTTCGTGCAACTTTTTAATTGATTATATATTGTAATTTATACTAATGTTTTAGGTAATTTTGAAAATATTATATTATAGAACAAATCGAGATCTATCAAACAATATCCATATTAGATATAAAATTCATTATCAATTTAAAGATAATTAATTTTTTTATCCAGTTAAAATATAACTGGGACAAGTAAATTGGGACCGATGGAGTAATTCACAAGAATAAATTTTAGTTTAAATGATACACGAAAAGTCCAAATCCAAATTAATTGAAACCCCGTATTCTAGGGGCCAAAGTGACATGTCGAAGTTAGACCAAGTCTAATTTTCACATCAGATCAGATGAAGAATGTTTAGCCATGATTGGCTAATAGATTTTTGTGTACAGTGTGAAATCGAATTTGTAACTTTTAAAGTTTAAGGACAAATATTCTGTGCCCCGAAGGATTTTCGTACTGATAAAATAATAATAAGTCTTTTATCTGCTATCATAAGTACTTATCATCCGGCAAATCACTTGAAATATAAAAAGAACAATCTCGCTTGAAATATAAAAAGAACAATCTCGCTTGAAATATAAAAAGAACAATCTCGAGATATAGGTAGCTTGATACTTGAATTATGCATCGAAACAATAATAGATCACGATTCTGATACAGAAAAAAATCTGGCTGGAAATTTATCAACGAAATTTAAAGGCTAGCGGTTTTCACACTCTTTTATATCAGAACCACACTTCATCTTTTTTTGGTCTTATGTTAATGTCAATTTTCAATATTTCCTCTCGAGCGTAGAAAAATTTATACTCAATGAAAGATTAATTAATTCTCTAAATTCACATTACAAAAAAGCAATAAATGAATTGCATATGTGTGTGTATATATATATATACACACACAAACACTCGGGATCCAGCACGGCCTTACCGTGCAGGACTCCCCTTTTCCGATCGAATTGTGACGATCCGAACCGTTCAAAGTGTGCAGAACGTGATTTTAAGGGTACTCGCATGAAATCAGCAAAAAAAAATGATCGGGAGGGCTTGATCTGGGCAGTTTTTTACTGAACCGTTCAATAAAAAACTGTTCTGATCAAGCCTTTCCAGATCATTTTTTTTGCTGATTTCTTGAGGGTACTCGTAAAATCACATTCTGATCACTTTGAACGACTCGGATTGTCGCAATTCGATCGGGAAAGGGGAGTCCCGCACGGTAAGACTATGCTGGATCCCGAGTGTGTGTGTGTGTGTATATATATATATATATATATATATATATATACACACACACACACACCACGGATCAAGTGAGAGATCCATCGCTTTGTTAAAATGCGGGACTTTCATTTCCCGATCAAATTTTGAAAATTCAAACCGTTCAATGTATGCAAAACATGATTTTAAGGGTCCCTGCGAGAAATCGGCAAAAAAAATGACCGGGAAGGGTTTCATCCGAGCAGTTTTTTTTGAACCGTTCAATGAAAACTGCTCGGATGAAGCCCTTTCCGGTCATTTTTTTTGCTAATTTCTCGCGGGGACTCTCAAAATCACGTTCTGATCACTTTGAGCGGCTTGGATCATCGAAATTAAATCGGAAAGGAGAATCCCGTATTTTAATAAAATGCAGGATCTCTCACCGGAACCTGACTGTGTATATATATATATATATATATATCTATAAAAGTAGTCCTATGAAAATCAAATGTACCAATATAGTAGTATAAGAAGAAGACAAAAGAGTACTTGTAGAAAGAGAAAATGGGAAATGGAAAAGAAGAACAGTGACAGCTTACGGGAGGTGTGCGTGGCAGATAAAGGAGCACTAGGAGTTAAAGATAGTGATTTGTAGCCCTGCTTTGGGTACACCATTTTGTTGTCAGCATGGTGTCAGCAAATTTGGCATAGAATTGATTAAACCCTCGTAAAAACCTTTAAAAAATAGTATTTTAGAATTATTGAGCGACTCAGATTACTTGTGTGAGACCTAAAAGTAGATCCCGGTGTGTGAATCCCTTTGTACGAATTAGGCTCCGTTCCGGAAACCTTCTTAAAAAATAAGTACTTATTTTGCCACTTCTCATTCAAAAATAAGAAGGGTCATTCCACAAAACTCAAATAAAAAGTTCCTTTCACATTTTCAAACTCAAAAACAATGTAAATAAAAAAAAATTCAAATTTTTTTGCACCGTATTAAAGATCTCAATGAGATTTATCAAATAAGATCCATAGTGATAGGAAATTTTTTTGCGTAAACACATAATTTTTTAGCTTGAAGTTGCCTTATACAAAAAAATAAGATTGTTGCTATGATAATGGGCGCCGGTGGAGGGAAATCGTACCGGCGGCCGCACCAGGCCGTCTCCGGCCACCGGACGGCCGATCCGATCTGTCCAAAAATTTTTAAAAAAAACCGAGGGGGCCCAAGCGGGAATCAACTGCATCCGAGGTGTGTAGAGTGCTTGATCTGAGCACCCCTTTTCCATGTATACATGATCAACCACCCTACACGGAAAAGGGGTGCTCGGATCAAGCACCCTATACACCTCGGATGTCATTGATTCTCGTGTAAGCCCCCTCGATTTTTTTTTAGAATTTTTGGACGGCTCAGATCGGCCGTCCGGTAGCCGAAAACGGCCCGGTGCAGCCGTCGTTACGATTTCCCTCCTCGACACCCATTGATACCTATGTAAATTCTGAAAAAATAAGTATCACCTTCTTATTTTTTTGAAACAACCCTTATTATTGGATAAAAAATAAGTTCTTATTTGTTTTCTGAAACAGGCTCTTACTACTATGGGTACATCATTTGCTCAATATCGTGTCAGTAAATTTGGCATAGAATTGATCAAACCCTTAGTAATATTGAATGAGTTAAATTTTTATAAGAACCTTTTTAAAAAAATATTTTTAAGAATATTAAGCGGTTTTAATTATTTGTGCGAGACTTTAATAATGGATTCCACAGAGGCAGTGTACGAATCGCTTTGTACGAATGACTGCTCTTGCTTACTCTAGTACTCCTCCCCTCAATTACTGCTCTTGCTTCTGCTAATGCCAACACCTGGTCATCGTGGACCCACCATATAACCCTTTGTACGAATCCAACCATTTTTTTATTAAATTACATACACCGACGGTATAAATGTTTGTTTTTTCTAAATCAATTACATTGTGCCTCGTGACAATGTTCTGTTGATTACGACCACTGTTTTAATAATATGGCACAATATAATTGATTTGGAGAAAATAAATATTTTGTACTGCCGATGTATATATTTTATATTCTCTCTTTTTTTCCGGAAGCAAATTCGATTCTTTCACCCTAGCTCTCTGCAGTTGATGGGAACAAAAAAAAAGAAGGGGAAGGAGCCGAATGGTAGATGGGTTTTGATGGGAACAAAAAAAAACAAGGGGAAGGAGCCGAACGGTAGATGGGTAAATCCGAAGCGATACCGAGTGCCGGCATATTCCGTCTCGGTAGAAAAAAAGGTGTGCTAACTGGCACGAAATTGACAACTTCGATAGGTAAGTAATATTAGTATTCTGAAAAATTCACCGATTTTTATTGATGTCAAAAGAATTTTAATTATCACGGGTGTATGTTGAGAAACTAGTTTTTTGAGCATCATAAATTAAACAAGTACGGTTTACCAATTTAACGAAAGGTCAATTTATTCAAACTTGCTTTAATCTAGAAAGACTTTTAGTAAGCAGACAAAAATCCGAACTCAAGTAGCTTAGCTCGTTTTTTATACTTCCTCCGTTCTTAATTGATAATCTTTTATTTTATTTTGGGATCGATGTTTCAAAATAATTGTCCATTTTTAAAAATAAAAGTAGAAATTTGTTAAAATTTCATAAGTGTCCCTCATATAAAAATAGGTAGAATATAGAGGTAATAGTGAAAAATATGTGTAATAATGATTACATGTCCCATAACAAAGTAGAAATTCCTTAGCATATCTAGTCTAGTCTTGAAATATCAATCTTATCGTCGATTAGTTGAGGCCTGATTAAAAGGATATGACTTGTCTGTAGTTCAAATTTAGACTGCAGAGGTACATGTCTAAATAATCGCAACTGTCAATTAGCGTTTTTAATGGTTCAAATTTGTTTTGAAACTTTTATCGGTAATAATATATTTTTACCGACAAAGAATTTCTACAAATCAGAATCATTAATTATCAATATGAACTGCCTAGATTCGACTGCAGATAATTACAGTAAAACCGAGTAGCTAGCTTTGGTTCGTCCATCAGCGCCAGCTGCGCCACCATCCCCCCCTCTCTCTCTCTCTCCTATTTATTTTGGGATTTAATTTCGAAGTCTTGTCGTCAACCAAACCTCGCCATCGTCGCCACTCAACCTCTCCCTTTCTCTTCCACCACCACTAGAGAGAGACCAAGGGAGAGATATCCCTTTTCCACCATCACTACTAGAGAGGGAGAGAGAAAAGGGCGATGAGAGATGGTGGGACTGAGCATAGTACTCGAGTCCCACAAAGTTACTAATAACAAGAAATACAACACACAAGTCATAACCAAGGCCACTGTGACCATCAAACCCTCTCCCTCTCCGGCGCCGTCGATGGCTCTCGCGGCGACCGGGTTTCTGGACCGGTGTTTCCTCTGCTGCCAGAGACTCTTGCCTGGTAAAGATATCTACATGTACAAGTAAGCCTCCACTACCCACCACTATGTCCTTGATACTATTATTTACTGTATTTTAGAACAATTAAAACTTATTTTATTTGTTTCTACAGTATCGAGAATCATTTTGCTCCATGAATACAGCGACTGTTTTTTGTTTGAAAAATGTTCTTTGTATTTTTTTTCTTTGAACAGAAAGAACTATCCTTTGTATATAGTGTTCTGTAAAATTGATTTTGACAAAACTAGAGCCGAAGCCAAATCATAAAAAATTTGCTTTGAGCTCTCAAATATTTTCCGAAAATATGGCTTCAAATTTTGTGCAGTGTCCATTATTAACTCAGTTGGTCGTGTACCAGCACTTGAGTTTTGAGAGGTTCTGAGAGGTTAGGGATTCGAGCAGAGGGAATAGCATCGATAGTCCTTGTAGTAATTCAACTTAACTAAGATACTGACATTCTATGAGAATTTTTTGGGTCTCAAGTGAGTACCACGAGTCGGTAACCGTTGGCGATCCAGATTTATTTTATGACTATCGTCTGAAAAAGGAAAAAAAAAAAGAAAAGAAAAGAAAAAGAAGAAGCTCATCACATAAGAGAGTCAGTTCATGGCTCTGTAAAAATAAAGCAAAAAAGGACATAAATTCAGAAAAATAATAATTTTATTTTTTTTCTAATTATTCCTAAATTTCTTGAGACATTTTCACCTTTATTATGTTCTTGAAACGTGATTTGGTCGTATGTGTATTTGCAACGCACAGAGGGGACAGGGCATTTTGCAGCGTGGAGTGCAGGTGCAGACAAATATTCATGGACGAAGAGGAGACAAACATTTCCCTCCACAGAAACGACAACCGCTCGATTTCAGCCGTGAAAAGTCCGAAACACCCTTCTTCGTCGTCACCTTCCCCTTCTTCTTCGGCCGCTGCTTCTCGTAACAGGAAGGGGACCAGAAACAGAGCAAATGGTTTTGCCCACTGAAATGAACCCTCTTTCCAGTTTTACCCTCCCCGCATTTTGTGATGACACTGTTGTCCCTCCTCTTGGTTCGGTTAATTTCCTCTTCCAGGAATGACCATTGGTTTTGCACTCCCAAAGGGCCAAAACTGCTGGCGGAGTTGTGGGGATTTCTGTCAGTCGAGGGGTATTTTTGGTATCTTGCATGTGTAATAAAAACTGGGTTGATTAATTAGCAGTTAGCTAGTGTAGTTAAATCAAGCTTGAATTTTGGAAACAGATGGAGAAATGGAGAGAGTTCGTGGGAGTAACTACTCTCTCTCTCTCTCTCTCTCTCTACGGGGAAAGCAATGGGTGTTGTTTTTGATAACCAGTTGTCCAGGCTAGAGCAATGGGTGGTTTTTTAGTAGCACTAGTTATGTGACAATGACGCTCAATGACTTTATGGCTTCAGTTTATAGCGTATTATATATAATTGAACGTTGGAGCCAATTTATGTATATCTCTATTAATCTTGGAATCTCCGCCGAACTTTCTGTGGTCTTGAGAGTCTTAACGATGGAAATCAAACTTGTGGGCTCGGGACGTAAGCCGAAGCCCTTGCTGCTATGCCTTTAATCGACCAACTCCTTGGAGTTCGAATATCGGCTTCGCTTGTTGCGTTTATGAGCAAAACAAAGGATTAATGTCCACAATATGCAATGACATGACCATGTATACATTTTATCTCTGATAGAAGAAAAGTTTGGCAAGTTGTTGAATTTGTGAGGTGTATATAAGCCTCTGCTGCTATGCTTTTTCACTCGACCAACTTCTCGGGTTTGAATATTGGCTTCACTTGTTGCGTATGTTAGCGACACAGTAGACGAATATATTGTCCGCAATATGCACTGAAATAACCATTGCGCCTTTCGATGAGAGTTATAAACAAGAAGCTTCACGCGGTGGAGCGGTGAAATGTGTAGAGATGGGAAGGAACACAAACGGCGAAAGCACTCTGGTCGGCCGTCACAGATACACGAAAGAAAAATCGTTGATTTGGAGTACTTGGTCCCAGTTGGGATTAATGCGACGGAAGTACTGAGAAATGTACTCATATGGAGTACCTACTTTTTAAAGTTTCCTTCTGTGGGTTCAAAGCCAACGCACTAATGAATAATGTAAAGCAATATATAAGGCTTGGCGAGAATTCAAATATTCTGTATCGAAAAAGCTTATGCAACTCTGTTCTTGCGCAGCCAGAACGGTATTTTTATGCACGGACACAAACACTTTTTGGTACAGATGATCCGGTGAGATGCTTGGCACTACTACTCACCGTAATTCACTAGTCACCGAACTGATTTGTGAACGTAGCTAATTAAAGGCCGGTCTGGTTTTCACTTTCGGATTAATAGTTCTTTTTGAGAGTTCGTGTAATTTTTCAATCGATTATATCTTGTAATTTATAATATTTTATGTAATTTTGAAAATATTTTCTTGTAGAATTAATTGAGATCTATCAAACAATATCCATATGGATATAAAATTCATTACCAATTTAAAGATATAACTCATTTTTTATCTGGTTAGAATTGAACGAATGACTATTAAATCCGGACGGAGGGAGCAAGGAAATAAGCACCCAACAAGCAAATTTGTTTTTACAATCAATATCTATTGCTTTTTTTCTTCTATTCTGTATGAATTTTCTTTATCAAATAAGCAAGTGAATCAAACCAGCCTTAAAAAAAATTGGATTTGCAAATTATTCTTTTCTTTTCTTGTCATCGAAATGATCAGTGCATGGAGATATTAATTGCAGAGGGTGGCATCAAAATGGCTGGCAAAATTGTGGAAGCCCATGAGACGGATCAGGGGTGCTGTAGTGCACTCCTGTGTAGTGCGCCTGGAGGGCAGTCCAGAGCCGTCGATCTCATCAACTAACGATTCAGATTAAAAACAAACTTTTCTAGGGAAGAGTTAAACGCTTTCGAGAAAGAGTTTGTTTTTAATCTGAACCATTGAAAATACTTTTGGACAACTATAGCCGCACTACACACAGTGCACTACAGCGTTTCCCATCTGCCATGGGACCCTCCATTTTTGTTTGGGTGAGGATTAATCCCTAGTGATCCATCCATGTTACATTGAACCATGCTGCATGACTGTCCTTTGTATATCTTCTTTCTTTTCCTTCTCAATGATTCTCTTATGAATTAAATGCAAATTAAACGAGAGTAGAAACCCAAGTAGAAAATACCTAATCCAACCCGGCCTGAGGATTTGGCCTGGTGGTCTTGGCAAAAAACGTAGGAGTTTGCTTATGTCTAAAGTCTCAGATTCAATTTCATTGCCGGCAGCTCTCGGGGTTACTTCACCCCCCACACGTAAGCGCGTGAAAAAGACTGTGGGAGGAGCTATATAGATTAGTCCGAGGTGCGCGCAAACTCACTCAGGACACCCTGCATCCTAAAAAAACAACCACCTATAAACCCCAAGACATGTTACTTTCTTTACACTGTCTGGTGAGGGAAATTTGCAAAGTGAGCAAAGCTTCTCCAGTCTCCACTGTTGAATTTGGTAGGAGGTAGGGACTTGAAAGCAAGACAATTCTTCAAAAAAGAAAGTGGCCAACAAACCATATGAGCATGTGTGCCCACTGATGGAAACAAAGTGAAAAGGAGAGGTGAAATTTGGCTTTCCATCTTCTGTCTCCCTCAATTGTTTTTTTCCTCCCCCGTTAGCATGCTGCTATAATTTGAAATTTATTGGGTGACAAATTAAGCATTCTCCAAAGGCAAAGTCCCTTTAGACCTATCTTTTGCAATATTGATTTTGAATACCTAAAATCATACCCATTACACAAGCCAAATACATTGGGTGGGTAGGACTCTGAATATATGACGTTGCGATTTTGCGATTCGTCTCCTAGGCCTAAGATACAATTTAATCAGGCATACTCCTCTGTCGATGATTATCTATCGCAATCAATTGAAGTAATTATGTGTTTTTGGCAACTTCTTGGACGTCAGCTTTAGATCTTTCCGTCTAAAGAACTTTGAGTTTTGTCTTTGTCATAACTCCTGTTTCGGTTCACCGGCCAAGACCAACTTTTAAAAGCTAATTATGCGAAGCGCCAATTATATTAGTTTTGGTTTCCGAATCACCTTTGTGAAACTTTAAGTTTTGACAAAGCGGATTCTTAATTCAAGACCTTTTTCCCTAACTTGAAATGGGGACACTCTGTTTTACCAGCCAGAGGAGGTAATCAAATCTTATAGTAGGCAGAGGCACAATTTTCATACCGTAACCAAAAAAAAAAATTTGTAGGGGCAGGTACAAAGACCATAGAATCTATACTTTCCTATGTGCTGATGGACTGTGAGTACAAGTAAGTAAAGGATGTGGATTGTTGACTAGAAATAGAGTACGTGGTCTCCTCGGATATACTGTTTCATCTGATGCTCATATTTGTGGACAAAGTGCGTCGTGACAACACGCGTGATCCGACCGTGTACGTGTTGAAAAAGCTAGACCACTAGAATGGATTTGAAAAGATACTGCAAGGTAATGCGCTCTGATCACATAGTTGGCAGTATCAGATCGGTCTGCATTTTTACATGGATGCCCTACTCGACCAGCATAAGAAAGTAACCGTTATTAATTCCATCGACGAACCCAAGAAGGGCCCCCACATTTGCCACACAACATGCGTGTCGTGCTCTTACTCACAACACAGGTCACGGACCGTGATCCTCATGTTCGGTCAAATAAACGAGCCCATTAGACAGACGGTTTTCATATCACATTAAAGAGGTACTAAGACCATAGAATCTGCAAGGACCATAGAATCTATACTTTCCTATGTGCTCCTGGACTAGTACAAGTAAATGAGGGGTGTGGAACCATAGGGAAACCAGAAACAGTATTTCTAGTAAAACGCATAATTGTACTCGACAAATGCTCAAAATAACATACTAAAAGGAAAAATAAAATATAAGAGAAGGGAAGGGAAGGTAAGGTAAGGTAAGAACTCAGGTTAAAGAACCACAGAATCTAACTGATGGGTTGGTCCGGCGGTCAAAGTCTGGAATTTAGGAGTTCCCTCTTAAAGCTTCAGATTCGAAACCTTTCAGGTGCTATCAGTTTCTTTTGGAGCCAGTCATAAAGAGCTCTGCTTCGGTTTCAACTGGGCCCCAAAATTAATCGAGATGAGCACAAACTGGCCCGGAGTCCATAAAGAGCTCTGCTTCGGTTTCAACTGGGCCCCAAAATTAGTCAAGATATGCATAAACTGACCCGAACACCTGATATATAAAAAAACCCACAGAATCTATACTTTCCTATGTGCTTGCTCATGGAGTTGGAACAAAGGGTTTTTGGAACTATGGGAAGAGGACACTTGTGAGAGGAAGAGAGAGTGGGAGAGGGATGGCATTACTAATTGGAATAATAAATTGGGGTTTCCACCACAGTCTGTCTTTGATTATATTCCCTACCAAATTCTCCTTAGAAAGTGACAACTCTGGCCCATGTATAGCCATAACTTGCTCCCATGACCGTGCACATTTATTCAAGTATGCATTTTTGTTGGTCATATGAGCTGTTTAAATGCGTATTAGGGAATATGTTATTTTAAATTTCAGATTTTTTTTTAAAATTATTATCAGAATCAGTAAAAGTATTTGAATGATATGTGCGGAATATATCTAGAGAAAATTAGTGCTTGAAAGTATAATCTGAAAATAAATTGTGATTTCTCGTTTGACAATTTTGTGGAAGTGTTTAGAATTTATGTGTAGGGTAGGAGTGGTATTTTTTGAGATCAGCCCATTTATAACCACACTTCCTTTTTGTGTTGTGGTGATGTGAATTTACAATGTTGTCTTTCAAATGTAAAAGAGCGTACAAGTGAAAGCTTAATTTTGTAAATTTACTTCACAAGAAGACAAAAAAAAAGAAAGGTGGACCGTGTGGTTATAAAAAAAAGAGTATGAAAATCAATTAGCTAGTGCATAATGCACAGAGGAAAACCATGGCGCGCCCAAACAGGCCCCTGACAGAGAGGTGTTGTCCATTGGTTGGATCTCATTCTTCAATTTGTTGTGTTTTTTTTTATTGGCCAAAGTGACTTTTATTCAAGAAAATTTGACAAATGGTACATCTAGTCGGAAGAGAGGCAATCCAATTAAAGGTTGAGTGAAAAAGAAAACACCAAAAAGGATAAAGCCCAAAACACCTAGTGGGCTAAGCCCGAAACAATACACCTAATGGAGCAAGCCCAGCACCCAATGGGCAAAGCCCAAGAAACCAAAAACACCTAAATAGCCAAGACCCAAACCAGTGGGCCAAACCCAGAAAGAAAAACAAAAACCAAACCTAGCAAGCAATCCTCTCCAGTCTCCACTGTCTACCCACGCTCTAACACCGCCTGCCTTCGTCCAACCAGTAGCCGCGCCGAACCCACCAAGCATCCACCAGTCTTCAATTTGTTGTTGGGAGTGGACTGGGGCATGTTGTGATTGGAGCACAACAAATCCTATAGTGTTCTCCATGTGGGTCACGTCCTGAGCTCAAAACAATAATTTATGACCACCTGAAATCGCGATCCCAACGAGGTTTAGGTAATCACAGCTGAATTTGTGACCTTCTGAACCCAATAACATGAATGGCGTTGATCTACAACAATTTGGCACCACTCTCACTCTCACTCTCATCCACAAGTGGTAGTGATTTTGACCGGAACGGAACGGAACACAGGGCTGTGCTGAGTGTCCCCTTTTCTTTCTGAGTTTCCAGTTAGGTACGAGATTCTAACTTCGACATAAGGAACTTCAGTTAACAAAAACAACTGATACCAAGAGCATACAAAATACAGGCCCATAAGGACCCATGGATCCATCACTCCACAAAAACTATCCCGCCAGAGATGCATAACTAGAAAAACAAACTGGCTACAAACAGTTTTATTTCAGCAATTAAAAGAGGTTCAATTAATAAACAACCAATACACAGAGTTTACGAAGTACATGTGTACATGCCATCGGGCTCCATAGATTCCATCATTCCGCAGAATCTAGCCTAGTGCGGATAGATAACGTTAAAGAAAACTGGCAACCAATAGTTTTGATAGGAAAAACACTAGAAAATGATGAACTGAATCACAAAAAATCCAAGTCCACGAAGTTCAAACCAAATTCACGTCGAAATTGATATACAAGTTAAGGAAAAGAATTGTCTTGCTAGACCATTTTGCATGGCAGAAGTCATGCAAATACTACATACATACAAATGCTAGTTTATAACAACAGAATAGCCATTGACATTGCCATCTCTGAAGTTGGAATTTCCACCCTGCTCAGCCAGATTTGAACAGCAATACAGCTTTTGAGTCCAAATAGAAGTACACAAAGTGATTTGTCTCATGGGTCACGTAAGAACCTACAAAAACAAGAAGACACGAAATGGGTTTCCCATCATAATCATCTCAAAGCAAATAGGCAAGGAATTAGAATTTACAACTGATAACATGATGCAGTTCAGCAGCTGAATGATTCTTTTACAGCTAGAAGACGCTAATTTACTTCTAATAACAATGTGTTCTCAAAACTTTTATTTCCTCAAGATCCTTTCTAAACAGAAAAATGTATGTCACGTGGTTCGTTGCCTCTTGTCCTAATATATCACAGCAGCTTGGCAACCAATGGCAGGGTTTGGGCTACTGTGACAACATGAATCCATGATTCTGGCACAAGTCATCAAGCAGATCAATAATAACCTACCTTCGTTAGAAATTTTACAATAATTGCTCTTTTCACATTTATTTCAAGTATATAGAATAACGTTTTCCAATTCTTAACAAAAATACAGATCCTTACATGGATTATCCATCTCGTCACATCTGTCTAAGGAAATGGATGCATATAATTTTTGAAAAACCAGACAAATCTAGATATTAACTAAAAAGGAAGAAACTCTTCAGAGGAAACTTCATAATCCATCTGTGGTAAATGTTCTATCTCCACCGCAATCGACCATCATTTTTTGCACAACACCCTTGGACTATGAACCAACAAACTACAAGAAGCACTTACAGCAGAAATTGGCATAGCAAGCAAAGCCAATAGAACAATAGTATACAAAACGGTACTTTTATAGCATAGTGAATCTTGGATGTTTGACTTGAAAATTGAAGACTACAATAAGACGCTTTCTCTTATACTCCAGTCATAAAAAAAATGCAAATTGCTGAAATTTGTTCATCCAATGCACTACGCAGAGAGAGCAGACAGATAATTCTGCATGCTCTATGCAAGGTTGTCAAAACAGGATACATATCGTGTATCAGTATTTGTTGATTTTATGTAAGGTATCGAGATACATATTACGCATCATATGCTATGTTAACAAGTGTGTATATAAGCTAAAAAAAAGTAGTTGTACCTAATATACAGTACAATCTTTTACACATTGAAGAAAAGTTTGATGACACAGATATCGGTTTTACCTCCAAATGTACTGAACGGTACGATACACGTGTATTGTGAAAATTCACGTAAGTCGTAACATATGTTTAGAGATACGTCTCAATTTGACCCCTTAACGTACCGAAGCATATTTAAGGATTTTTACAACACGCTTACTTTTCTTGCCTTGGCTAGTAGTCACCAAAAGCCGAATTTTTTCATACAAATATAATCTAGACCAACTCCCAAAACAGCCAATCAATGTTTTCTCCTTTTTTGGTTTTCTCTTGTTGAAGGCACACTCAATGCGCCTCCTCTCATAAACATCACCAATGATAAAGGTCATACAAGGACTGACCTCGGGACTTGTGCACAAGGCACCTACTAAGAGAAGGGTGTAGGAGAGAAGAGGGTGGAAGACTTACCTACTTTTAACTTTTGAAGGGCTGGCTATGGTGGCTGTAATGTGCACTAAAGCACCTAGATGAGCAAGTGCGTGCCATCAAACCCAGTACTTTATCCAACTATTCAAGTCATTCTGATTCCTAATTGAAAACTGGTGAACATATGATAGATCTGAATCTCACAGGACCACGACTTGTCAATTCTCAACGCAAGCCGCCTTGAGAACAGTCACGTATTTTCTACTTTTTTTCATAACATGAAAGAGGCATCCTTTATTAAGCCACCAGCAAATAAAAACAAGTTGGTGAAAATAAATTAGATCAGAATCTCAAATACACGATCACCACTTGGCCCACTTTCAATACAAAGCAACCTTGAAAACACTCATGGAAAGGGGCAGCCTTTTCTAGGTAACCCATGTACCCAATCTAGGGAGATAAAAGCTATATATACATATATATATATACACACACACACACACACACACACACACACGTATATGACAGAAGTACGTAAGAGACATACTTCTGTACTTGTGTACATACAACCTACATTCACACGTAGATAATCAATCTTTTGATGTACAAGGTGTTGCATTGTCCAAACAAAAAAATATGGGCTTGATTAGGGGTCAAGAGTGGTGATTTGAGATCAACCATCAAGTTCAAATGCACCGCGAGCATTTTTTAATGAGCATGTTGAAACATGTATTCTGTGCCAAAAATCTTCTAGCTGATCCATTACCAATCTGATTTGCTATGGGAATTTAAGATTTGTGAAAATGCAGGATTGAGTTACAGACTAGAGCACTCAAGTCCATGCTTAAGTGGGTGGCAATGTTATATCTTCCCAGTCATCCAGGAGGCAGAGCTCGAACCCACTTGAAGTGTGTTGCAAGAACTCAAACTCAACCCAACAAGACCATTAATGGCTTCACATTATGGAAGGGAAGCTACAAACAAGTACAGTGAACCAAAGGAGAGAGAGAGAGAGAGAGAGAGAGAGAGAGAGAGAGAGAGAGAGAGAGAGAGAGATGGCAAACCAAGATATACATGGTTTGGCCTGAGCTAAAATTCACTGGCAATCACAAAAGAAAAGAGATTCCACGAACACAAACAAAACAAGCGATACAAAGAATAGCAAAGGTGGCAGAGCAGAATCTTCCTCAACTCTCATGGAACAAACTTCACAGAAGTGTAATCATATGTGTTGGAAATTATCCCACATCGGTTAATTATCACCTCGAAAACTAGTAAATGTGCCTGGGTAGCCTCTCCTCTCATTGTCAATTGGTTTTGAGGTGGATGCTTTAACATGGTATCAGAGCTAGGTTTTCGGAGGTTTTCCCCTTTATTTGAGCCATAGTTGCACTTTGTTTCATTGTGATCCGTGTGTTCCGGATCCTTTGTTGACCTCTCAATGTGCGAGTCGGGGGTCGCACGTGCGAGGGAGTGTTGGAAATTGTCCCACATTGGTTAATTATCACCTCGAAAACTAGTATATGTGCCGGAGCAACCTCTCCTCTCATTGCCAATTGGTTTTGAGGTAGATGCTTTAACAATATGTTTTCCAAAACTCTTCAAAATCCTCCCATCAAATTAGTGAAAACCCCCTAAATATAGCAAAGGGAATCCTACCCTAGTTCCTTTTACAAGCTCACTCTCAAAGATATTTCTAAACATCTAGAGATAGCATCTCACAGTATATGTCCAAAACAAGACTCCCTGAATTTAATCTCTCCCAAATTGCTCATTGTGAATTTGTGATCCACGTCCAAAACCACGGCAGAAAAGATCAAGGTAAGGAGTTTTAGGAAGTCCAGAATGAGTTCAAAATTGGTCAACATGCATCAAGAAACGAGTCCACCACAACCCCACCATCCAAGAGGCACATTGACAGCTAAAGCAGTCTGCTACAGAGACTTCCACAGAAAGAAACCGAGAGTGAGGATCAACAGCTCGAGCATTCAAGCACAATAAAAACTACCCAAAACTTAACAGTGTGCTTGAGTGAGTGACACCTACTCTGAAAAAGTAAGTGTTCATGTTCAAAGCCCAGTGGCGCACTGAAGCAATTTTGTAGGTTTTCAAGGTTTTGTAGGGTGGTTTGTTTTTCGGTTAAAATAAAACAAAACTTTTGACATAAATACCTACCCAATCAGCTTTGAAAAACATTGCTCAGAAATCTGTGAAAAAGATCTGCATGTTGCTTTTGTAATTTGTTTTTAGAGGCTAGAGCTCCATGATAGATTGCTTTTGAGAAAAACTGCTACCTTCTACACCAGAAAACGTGGCCGCGAGAAGCAAAGGACAATTGAGTTTTAGCTCTCAGATCAAGTCCAGAAACGTCAAGGACAGAGGTTAACAGGGTTAGGGTTGTAAACCCTTCTTTCTAAAGTCAATGGTAAGTCTTGATCATTGTGATGGTGTCGTTGATCGTCTTTCGTCGGAGTCTGGTGGTTGTGCTTTCTTGCGGTTCCGCTAGGTTTGGCTGGAGGTGGGAGGTGCGCCTGGGTGTAGGTGACCGGCGGCAGTATTTGAGCGGCAGCTTGGGTGATCCGTGGTTGGATTTAGGGTTAGGAAGTTGTATTTTCTATTTTGGGCATCTAGGCCTTCTACTTGTTTGTGCTGATTTGTACTTATCTGGGCACTGTAAGGCCCATTATAGGTGTGGGCTTGTCCCAAAGGTTGTATCCTTGGTTGGGTTCTTGCTAACCTCAGATTTGGGTCTCGGGTGGGCATAGGATTATTCTTAGCTTCGTAACTCTGTTGGGTCTCGGGCTAGGAAAATGATGCCATCAATCCTTGTTCCTATTAATCTTTGTAACAATTTCAGAGATTAATAAAAAAAAATTGCCTTTTAAAAAAAAAGAGTCTTGATCATTGTGTAACTTCTGTGTTGTTTTGTAAATGGTGATTAATTTTCTAAAGGTTGTACACATAAATAGGTGTGTTCTTGTAGCGATTTATGTGATTCTAAAGAGGTTCTTTTTGTTTTCCTACTAAAGAGAGTTTCCTTAACCCCAAACTACTCCGTGAGTACATATAGTCCTCCACCCACATATACCAGGTAATCAACGAAATATCCAATTCGACAACCTAGTTGGATCACGAAAGAAGTTAATTAACAAGGGAAAACACTCAGCCAAAGGTCATTCTTTCAATACACTCATTGAGTAAGGTGTGGCACTTCTGCAACTTGCCTTTCACGGTTTCACGTTTTACCCCCCTACATATTTTACAAGAGAAAAATAACTATTCTCATTATTGATTCAACTTCCAAAGTTAAGAAACCCAGTCTTCAGCAGCTCTATCTCCTACTGTTTATCCCCCCACCAAGTCATCAATGTTCACATGGTAATTCAGCATGCTGACTATGAATAAGTAGAAATTACAGTCGAGTGACCGATACTCTACCTACCACTAGCAAATAATTGTATTCAGGCACTCAATTGGGGTACATTTCTTGGCACATTATCTAAGAGAAAACAACCCACAAAAAACCCTTAATTACCAAAAACAACCTAGTATTTGGCCTATACCCCTCTTTTTTCCCTCCAACAAACAAGTCTATTTCCAAACTTCCATAAATGTAGGCACCTACGCATTACACACAGACCACAAGAAAGGAACAAAACAATTTATGCAAGTCCATTTCCAAACCTCCATAAATGTAGGCACCTAGATCCATACCGTTTACTTACAGCACAAAATCCATTACCCACAAATACACACATATCATAAAACCAAAAATAGGGTACACAACCACTTCTTCCTACAGCAATCTATGCACAGTTCAGAGTAATGTTAGGAACACAACTTTAGAACACAATTATGGACAGCATTGTGTCCAGAGCCGCTCAATTCATGTGGGCTTATATACATTGAACAGTTTTGAATACAGTTGTGTCCAAATTTTTCTTTTTTTTGCCAAGTAAAAAGGTGGAGGAGGGGGCGAACGGGCATAGCAACCCTCCCCTAGGTGTGACAGTAGAGACTCCAGACCCGCGGCGGGCCCAGAAGGGGCCAAAGAGCCATAGCAACTAATGCCCCACCTAGGGCTAGCAACCAAAGCCGGGCTTCGCAGGAGGGCCAAGTTCGAGAAGGCGTCCTTAGCACGACTCGAACCCGTGACCTCCTGACCACCCAAACCCTGTGGGAGTGAGCCATGAGCCACCAACCCTGTGTCCGGAGTCGCATTCTCAAGTTGTGTTCCTAGACTTTCTTGGTTCAGAAAATACTATTGCAAAAATTGCCAATGCACCAAATATTTGCACATTACTATTGCTTACAAGTCTAAACAAAACAGGGAAATATTCTAGAGATAGAGAAGTAGTTTCGATGGGGGGGTTTTTTTACCGAAATTTTTTCCGACGATGCAATGCCAAGTGGGCCCATGCTTCCTATCAAACTCCTTCTTTATCGCTTCTGCCACATCCTTTTCCACATTGTGCTTCTCAAACGCCTATACAAGTATACCATTTACATATACTTCGATACAACCAATCCATCCAATTTCAAAAAAGTGAAGCAAAAAAGTTGAATGAAGCCAGCTCTCACTTTAAATTTCCTAAACTAACCCTATCAAGAAGAGGGGAAAAAAAAGAAAAGAGAATAAAACTACCACTGTAATTTTCTTCTCCCCTTTTTTTATTTTCACATCTCATGGATTAATCTCAATTGAAAATTTTTCATCTTTCCTCTTTTACTTAATAAGACTTGCAGCATACATAGACTCCTTCTGTCCCAGAAAATGACAGTATTCTACAGAAAGACATGCAATTTTCGAATCAAAACACATATCATTTGCGTACATATTTTTTAAGTTTCTTCGTACCAAATTAAAGATCTCAATCGATTCTTTAACCAAAAAAAATTAGGAAATTAGGAACGCCAGTACTTTATTTCTTGACTCAAAACTTGTATGGAACTATCATTTTGGGACGGAGAGAGAGAGAGAGAGAGAGAGAGAGAGAGAGAGAGAGAGAGAGAGAGAGAGAGGAATACTGCAATGGCAATGTCGACGGCTTCCCTCTGGAGATCTTCCTTCATGTCGGCGCTCTTGATGATGACCTTCTTGGCCGAAGCCAGAGAGGCGGACGACGCCGACGAGGGCTTCCGATCGTCGGCGGGTGTACGGACCACCATTGCCCCGGCACCGCCGAATCGCTTCCCGTCTTCGCTCATTTTCGATTTGATTAGAGAGAGATAAATCTTTGGTTAGTGGAGTCGAGGTGAAGCAATGGATGGGTGGGGGGTTTTAGAGAGAGAAGGATTTGAGCTACGAGGTTTCTCTCTCTAGAACTGCGCCTGTGTTTGTGTGGTCTTTTCGATTTCAATTACTTTCTCTTGTAATAATGGTCTTTTATTGGTCTTTTTTTTTTCTTTTTTTTTTTCAGAATTGATTTTTGCAACTCTTTATATCTACTGTCTGCACTATTTTTTTTCCCAGCTTTTTATTCATTTTATTTTCCCTTATTAACCTTCTACCGGCTCATTTTCATCAAAGGGTAGTGTGGTAAATTTACGTAAACAAAACCAAAAAAGAAGTGGGTAAAAAATGAGTTTGAAAATAAATTCTCGATACATTTTGTACTACTAAAAATCTTGTACCAAAATAAAGAATCGTCCTAAAATCTTATTGTCACAAAATAGGAAAAAATTGGACTAAAATTTTTTGCCACATGGCATAAGGAATTAATATTCTAACATTTTGAAAACTTTTTGCTTATTTTGTATTCATCAATTGGGGGTTAGAGTAGGTTTGCAATTAGGGATTCGAAATTTCTTCGTAGATTTGATCTTCAGACTCCCTTGTAAAGCCAATGAGTGCAATCAGATGGGTTAAGAGCGACATTTACATTTTGTAAATTTTGTACTGCTAGAAATGTTATTTACCAAAATAAAAATAATTTTGCCCTAAAATGTTATTATCAAATATATATATATATAATATCTGCCTGGTGTCCTATGGGTTGATTTATTACTAACATCTTGTTCTCTCTTTCAAAAGAAAATTGTCATTTTAATATATAAGGCAAAGTATTTGTGTGAATATGTTGCATATTTCTGTACTAATTAAAAGAGTTAATTAAAAAAGTCTGTAAACAATACGTTTCTTAAAATTAAACATTGCATGAATTTTGAAAAGGAATAAACCATATAAATTGGAGAGGATAGTATTTATAGGTGCCTGAAAAATAACAATAAATAGTATTATAACATCGTCTTTATAGTGGGTTTTTTTTTGCGTTAACTCTCTTCTTGGAGTGAGCCCATACAATACCATGATTAAAATTAAAAATTTGCATAACCTCATTTTGCCTTGCTTTTGCCTTGAAAATGCCTTGCTTTTGCCTTGAAAATGCCCATGTTATTATTATGTTTTAAACGATCTATTCGGAATTGGCCTAATCCGGAAAAATATAAAATAAAATCTCATTCCTAAGCCCAACACAAAAAATACTAGTCCTACCAATCTATCTAAAACCTGAATCTCAACTATATGCATGTAACACTTACAAGGGTGAAGCTCCTCTTCTGGTTTTCGTTGGCATAGATGAATTAGTTACAATTGGATTCTCTCTGGTTTAAGGTGGGATTGGCCTCCCAAAATTGGTTGATATGCGCATAAGTTAATCTTGACACGTAATTGAATTATATAAAAAGACTGACATAATAGTATAAAATGTCCGCATAAAAAAATAATTTGATCGGATGTCCACGTACATGTTAGGCCTCGAAAATCACACCGATGTCCATACTTTGTAGTTGAGTCGTTCCAAAGCCATGATTTATAAAATGTACGCTAATTATCAAGCTGGGTTACGGGAACCATATCTGCACTTCCATTTCGTGTCTCAAAACAAAACACGATCAAGCCGGGCTAGCTCATGGTGGTGGGCCTGGTGGCCTCAAACACTATCTTCCAGCCCGTGCCATGCAATCGACCTGTTTGAAGATTAGCCCAGTATGATCCTTTGGGCTTACATCGATCTTGAAAAAATGGGCTTTTTGAACATCAATCTTTGAGATAGCGTGTGTCCTAGGTTCGGCAGGCTATCGGGCCCTGGCCTGTATACATACACATGAGTCGGATTCTCTCTGGTCCCAGTTTTGGACGGGACCGGACTCGACTGGATGGAGTACAATTTTGTTCACCCTCATTGAAAGAGGGTTAATATTATTTTTCTTTTTATTGGTTGAAATGGTGTGGATTCCACCATAAATAATGTCATGTCTACCTTGCAATATATTTTGGTAAGCATGATCCACACCATTTCAACCAATAGGAAATAAGGTAATATTCACCCTCTCAAGTGGAAGATAAACAAAACTCAACTCGACTGGATGGGATAGTTCAACTCTGAATCGTCTATTGTTGCAATCAATATTTTCGGATTTTCTTAGAGGTTCTAACCGATAAGAATCCTGCAATCGGTGGTTCGGATTTGCTCAAAAACATGCTTACCGATGAGAATTTGAACGAACCCAAATCATTAATTGCAACATTGAATGATCCAAAAGTGCCCAGTAACTCTCGTCAAATCCAAATTAAGAGGGTGTTCAGACAAATAAGCCAAAGTGGCTTATTTTTTGTCCTTATTCAAATTTTTTTCGTATCACTTGGCTTATCCTCATTTTTTGGGAATTATTGCATTTTCATGATGAGAGGAATCTAAAAAGTATAAAATTTTGATCGAAATCCAATATTTTTTGAATAAAGACGAAAAAAGTGGCTCATTGACTTATTTTGTTTTTATGTGGGTTTATTTGGCTAAATTTTTGCGGGAAAAACCAATTGCTTTTTTAGAAGAACAAGCCCTAAGAACCGGATCAAATTCCACGTATATGTTGGCAAGATTGCTCCAGCCAAAAGTCTACAATGACTGCAGACTTACATGAGGCTTGTTCCGGGCCCCACAAAAAAATACAGAAAAATATTCATAAATTTTAATTTATGAAGCACTGTAAAAAATCAGCTTCAATATATTATATATGTTTTTTAAATTCACAAGAGAAAAACTACCGCTCGATTTCACACTTAAGAATTCAGAAATATAGCTATTGATGTCCATTAAAATTGATTTTTTACAAAACTTCATAAAAATATATTTTAAAATTTGTAACCATTTTTAGTAATATCATGGAATCTAGAGTGGACTCACGTAAATGTGCGGTGATGGCATGGGCCTGGGAGCATTGAAAGTGAGGGCCCACTCCTTTGGGTAATGAAAGCGATCGCCTCGTAAATAGCGAATCTAGGAATTGTTACCCCACGTGGAGGCCGATCCCTCATCTCTGTTCCAAGTAGTAATTTTACTCTACACCCGTCTCACGGTAAGTGATGAAGAACAACTGCCCGTATCGCAACGCGCCGTGTGATGATGATCCGCATCTCGTGGCAATTTGGGTTTTCTTCTACTCCATTTACCTTTTGTACCAATTTTTTATTCATTTTCTACTCATGTTGTTATATTTCACATAAATATTAGAACTTTCGATACACACATATCAATTTTTTTATAATCAACTCATTGAGCTACCGAAAAGTGAAGACATGTGCACAGCTTATCTCAGGCCCTTCACAAAAATTCAAATTTTCTATTGGACATCAATTTAAAGTCAAATCAAACTAAAATGAAATAATTTTATTGCCCAAAATTATTAATCAAAATATGGCTTAAATGTCAAGATCAAGATCGAGAGAGAGGAGAGTGCTTGGCAAAATTACTCCATTTTAGTTTTATTTGACTTTATATTAATGCTCAACAGAAATTTTGAATTTTTGTGAAGGGTCCGAGGTAAGTTGTGAATGTGTCTCGTATTTTTCATCATTCTAGTAGGCTGATTATAGAAAACCAATATCTATATAATATATAGTATATATTATTATTATTAAGTTCTATTTATCTTATGTATCAATCTCTTTTTCCTGTGTTCACAGAAAAAATAAATAAATAATCTCTATTTCCATCTACATGTAAAATAAAACCATGGCCATTTGGCAATCAAGAGCGTGTCACTCACTCTCCTCAAACGCGCGTAGGAGCCAACAGACCTCATCCACAAACTGCTATACGTATAGATCGTTATCTCTAACTTCGGTTTCCTTCCAAAACGCCCTACGTCACCCCTGTCCAACAGTCAGACACGCCACCGCTCTCAATAAATCCCAATCTAACGAACCCCAAGGTACCCGATCAATTGCCCATAGCGTAGCTGACATTTTTAGAGAGAGAGAGAGAGAGGATGGGGAGCAATCCGAAGGGACGAACAGTGATGGAGGTCGGAGCCGATGGTGTCGCCGTTATAACCATCGTCAATCCTCCCGTCAATTCTCTGTCGATCGATGGTAAACTGACATACTAATCAATCAGTGTAAATGTATATATATCGGATCTCACTAGCGGTGACTAGCTTAATCTTAGCCTTTTCATTCTTCAAGCTCAAGGCCAAATTTACAGTTTCTGTTTTTATAGTTATGTTTTGAATCAATTGCTGAGACCTACGGGTGCTACCAACACCTTTTTAGCCGGTTATACGGGATTGGTCTCCGGATTAGTAGAGGTGCGTGTAAGCTGCCTCGGGCACCCTGTTATAACTCCTCTGGGGCCAGTTCTACGGGATTGGGTTGCTGGTTATATGGGATTGGTCTCCGGATTAGTGGAGTTGCATATAAGCTGCCCCGGGCACCCGAGTTATAAAAGAATATGTTGGGACCTGTTTTAGAGTTGTGGAATGTCATCTGTATACTATGATCATCTAGAAACGAATTTAACGAAACAAATTGATATATTTTTTTCTTGTCGGGAAACTGATGCAATCTTGGAGGATTAACTTGGAATTGGGCAATAGAAAGAGTATTTGTAAATAACTGAGGGAGTGTTGGATTGTTTAGCTTGTTCGAGGTAATTTATCTGCTTTCAGGAGACAAAATCAAGAAGTGAATAGTTTTGAAATGCAGGGGAGGTACTAATGATAAGCTGAACAAATGGTAGTTAAAATTTAAGTAGAAATGGAGGATGAATGTGCGAACTCGAGCAACGCTAGGAAATTGTTGGTGGGGGAATGATATTTGTGTACACACACACACCGGGAGAGAGATTAGAAAATTGTTGTATTGATCAATGGATATTTTCAGAGTTTGCCTTATCATTTAGAATCAAATGAAGTGACAAAATGGATGATGACTTGGCTTAGGCAGAGACGGATTTTAACTTTAAGGGTAGCGGACCTACATACACCGTCGTGCTGTAAATTTAGAGTACTAATGTATTTTTTAGGAACTTTGAAGTCCACTTGTCCACTTCACCCCATCCTGGTATGTAGGGCATAATAGAGATGCGATAGAGGTGTTCACACTAGTAAACTCCATTGTTTATTTCAATTTGTGTTTTCAAGCTGTGCCTTCATTTTGAGTCTTATTGCACATAAACTAGTCCCACAAGGCTTGTTTTTGCCCTTGGGAGTTCTGGCTGGATTTTGTCAATATATGTATGAACATTCGTTATCTTGTTGTTTTTCCATCATGCCATGCCTTCTTTTGAAATAAATAGACCGTATTCAAACCTATGTTCAGGTTCTTCAGAACCTTATCAATATATAAGTGCGTACATAATTTTATTTCTTGCCTTGTCTGATATCCACATGTATACAGCGATTGACTGCCTATACTCTTGGGCAACCCACAAGGACCTTTCCTAGTTATCCTTATTTATTTATTTTTGTCAATTTATGATGCCTTTCTTTCTATTTGTCCAATAAATAAATGTTGGATTTTATTTATTTTTGTTTATTTTGAGTTTTTGGTATAACTCCTCTCTCTGCCTTTCCTTTCTATTTATCAGTGCTTCAAAGCTTGAAAGATAGTTATGATCAAGCCTTAAGAAGAGATGATGTGAAGGCAATTGTTGTTACTGGTAAACATGCCGGGCACGTGGCTTACCACTTTTTAAGCATTGGGAAGTATGAGTTATGCAGCTAATCATTTATGTGTTTATTACTTGAAACAGGTGCAAAGGGGAAGTTTTCTGGTGGTTTTGATATAACCGCTTTTGGTGGATTCCAAGGAGGGAAAGGTACGTGTATTGTTGTCTTATACATCTCATATTCTTGGGCGCACCTCATATTTGCTAGAACTGAAGTTATGTTTTCTTCACAGTTCCACCACCAAAACCTGGTCTTATATCAGTAGAGATTCTTACTGACACTGTGGAAGGTATAGGTTTGGTTTATATTTTTCCTCTCTCTCTCTCTCTCCCTCTCAATCAATGTTTTATGAGGTCTTATATGTTACTGTTACTTAATTTCATGACTTCTCTTTCTCCCAGCTGCTAAAAAACCTTCAGTTGCTGCTATTGATGGCCTCGCCTTGGGTGGAGGATTGGAGGTTACAATGGTGCGTTTGTATGCTAAATAACCTTCATGTATTGGACAGAGACTGTTCACTTAGATTCATGTAAAAATATTTGTTGTTTTGCTCTGCAGGTTTGCCATGCACGCATATCTACTTCTAGAGCCCAACTAGGTTTGCCTGAACTTCAGCTTGGGTTAATTCCTGGATTTGGAGGTATAATTCTTCGTTCAAATAAAATCATGGTACCTTCCAGTCTTTTTTATTAGAACACGAGGCTGGAATGGATGTTAGTTCCATTAATGTTCATTGACTTCAGATCCGATTCAAATAATTAGAAGTTTCCCTTTGTAGCATGTGTTTGGAAAATTTATGGTGCATAGCCAGCATAGGAATCCAGTTTTGGCAAAAAAATGAAGATGGAAAGTTTTGCCGATTGTAGTGGTTTTATTTGTGGGACTTAGGGTTTAGTTTGGTTTTATTTACCGTCTACTGGAAGGGGGCCATGGGATGGATTTTATTGACAAAGGACTGGAGTAAACAGATATAGCTAAGGAGATAAACTTTTAGAGTGTTATTGGCAAAACATGCCAATCCAACGAGAGCGGTAGCTCGTGGGAGGGCCGCTATGAAGAAAATAATTAAATACTGTCTTTGGGCTACAGGGTTTAGCAACAATTGTGTAAGCAAGTACTCCTCTCCTCTGTTGGCTGTATTTATACCTGGCAGTAAGTAGTTGTCTGCTCACTTCTGTTAGGATTGGTGACTGCAGTAATCTAGATAAACTGGAGGAGGAGAATGAAATTTTATTTTGTGAAATTTCTGAATCACTCTTTAAGTAAGTGGTAAAGCATCTAACTCAAAACCTCATATACTAGTTTTTGAGGTTGTAATTAAAAATGTGGGACAAGCTTTAACACTCCCCCGCACGTGTGGCTCCTGAGCCGCACGTGGAGAGGTAAACAAATGATCCATATCATAGGGATCTCCACGAACAACGAAACAAGGTGCGCTTAAAGCACAAATAATGGGGCAACCAATCAAGAGAGTCTGGTCGAAAAGCCTCCGAAAACCAAATGGCATTGAGTGGAGAGGCCGCCCAAGCTAGTATACTAGTTTTGGACATTGTACTTGACCAATGCAGGACAAGCTCTAACAGTAAGCACTAAGCAGTCAGATTCTACCAAGTACAAATACATGTACATACTGAAGACAGCGCATGCAATTTAGTCACAAACAATGATATCATGTGAACTACTCATGGATCATGTCATGGAAAGCAGATAAACAGTGTAATTTATCTCTAGTAGTTGTTTCTGTGCTCATCGTTTTCAAAGCGTGCTGGGATTATCCTAATCTGAGGTCCTAATTACTGATGGTAGTCAGAATTGATGATTTTTCTGTTAACTTGTGAATAACATGATTGCTTTGTTGCGATGCATTGGAAGTGTCATTGTACTCTTTTTTTCCCCTTGCCTATAAGTCAAGCTTCTAGAACTGTTTCAGGTACGCAGCGGCTTCCACGCCTTGTTGGCCTGTCTAAATCCCTTGAAATGATGCTGGTATGATGTGGCTTGCCTTACATCATCTCCCAATGTATATAAATACATTGTGCTAATTTTACTCTTTCTCTCTCTCCAACCCCCCCCCCCCCCCCCCCCCCCACAAATAGATGTCAAAGCCGGTTAAAGGGGAGGAGGCTCTGAGTTTAGGATTAGTAGATGCAATAGTATCACCAGAAGAGTTGGTAAGCACTGCTCGTCGGTGGGCCCTTGATATTTTTGAGCGTAGAAGACCGTGGGTTGCTAGCTTATACAAGACTGACAAAATAGAACCCCTTGGTGAAGCAAAGGAGATCTTTAAGTTTGCGAGAGCTCAGGCCCGGAAACAAGCTCCCAACCTAAAGCATCCAATAGTTTGCATTGACGTCATTGAAGCTGGTATAGTTTCTGGGCCCCGTGCTGGGCTTTGGAAGGTTCTGATCTGTCCCCTACTCTATTTCACCTTCATCAAAAAGTTGATTTCATGTTCTTTAGGATATGACTCCTTGTGTGGTGTTGGCAGGAAGCTGAAGACTTCCAAGAATTATTGCATTCAGATACTTGCAAGAGCTTGGTCCACATCTTCTTTGCTCAACGTGGAACCTCAAGGGTAAGTTGAAGTAAAACTGTTACAATGTTGCCACTGTATATCTGGCTTATGGCAAGGAGCCGAGCAACCTGTTTATGTTTTGTGGAGGATAATAACTGCCTTGTCCTTGCTAGCAAGGAGGTATAAAAATTTAGTTTTTTTAACTCTCCTGTCAGTGAAATATTGTATGTGGATGCATATTGAAATTTGAAAGTAATTTTCTACTCCATATTAAAAAAATATCAACTTTGGTCTCTGCAGTTTAGATTCTTGAGTTATTTCTTAGCTTGGGATAACTTTGAACCAGATTTACTTTTAGAAGTTTGAGAAATATAAATTCTAGAGAAATGTGTCCATTTGACTCTGTTATAACAATGTGAGGCAGGCAGCTATTTCTTAGTGTTCTGCTGCTTGAGCTGTTTTAATTTGTACTTTTGGTTTTTCAGTTTCACATATATTGGTTCCAACTTGATTCTGAGTCTCTGGTCAGTTTTATGATTCTAAAATGTTTAGAAGCTCATAACCAGGTCTACATGAGCACGAAGCTTGGAGAATTGGTCACTGTAGTTAGGACCATAGTTGTCAAAGGTGCACCTAGGCCCTAGGCCCAAGGCGAGGCGAGGCGCACCCCCAACGCCTTGCTGACCCCAGGCGAGGCGACTTGAAAAAGGCGAGCAAAAAGCACAAAAAAACAAGAAGGCGAGAAAAGTGACAAGGCACAAAAAAGTGAGCTTTTTTTAAAAAAAAGCGCACATAACACAATTATTTTCAGAAATAAGTATTTTGTCGCATGGGTGCGCCTCTCTTCAAAAAGGCGCGCGCCTCGCCTTGCGCCTCTCGCCTCAGGCCCAACAAAACTTTGCGCCTTTCGCCCTTGAAAACCATGATTAGGACTAATGAAAAGAGTGTTTAGTTGTGTTGCGTAAAAATGTTAGTTTGGATTATAACCCGGATATATCAGCTCTTAACCCTGGTATATTTTTGAGGTTTGGCTTTATTTTAGCATTACCTGAGGTTCTAAGACCTTTCGATTGGAATAAAGAACAGGTACCTGGGATCACTGACCGTGGTCTGGTTCCAAGGCGAATAAATAAGGTTGCTATTCTTGGTGGAGGATTGATGGGCTCTGGGATAGCAACAGCATTGATTCTCAGTAACTATCCTGTGATCTTGAAAGAAGTGAATGACAAGTTCCTACAGGCTGGTGTAGGTAGAGTCAGAGGTGAGACCAGAATTTTGTGATTTATAAACTTAAACTTTTGCATTAGTTCTTCTCAGATTCTTTTGTTTATATGGTTTCCGAAATCTAAATAGTCGTTCCATTCAGCAAATTTGCAAAGCCGCGTGAAGAAAGGGAATATGACTCAAGAGAAGTTTGAGAAAACCTTTTCCCTTCTCAAGGGTGTCCTTGACTATGAAAGCTTTAGAGATGTTGACATGGTCATAGAGGTAGTAATCAATAAAGTTAACATGGTTCATCGTTATTTTGTGTCTATGTTGTTGTCAAGTCTCAAAAGTTTCATTTCCTTGGCGCTTCAAACAGGCTGTTATGGAAAATGTCTCACTAAAGCAGCAAATTTTTACTGATCTTGAAAAGTATTGTCCTCCTCACTGCATTCTTGCAAGTAATACTTCCACAATTGACTTGAACTTGATTGGGGAGAAGACCAAATCCCATGACCGGATTATTGGGGCCCATTTCTTCAGGTAATAAAGAAGCATATCACAGAATCCACATGAATTAACGTAAATAAGCTGTTGCCTGGAATACGTATCTGAGCGTCTCAACGATTATATCTTTCATGATTCAAGAATTGGTTTTGCTGGTGGTGCAGTCCAGCTCATGTCATGCCACTTTTGGAAATTGTTCGTACGGAGAAGACATCTCCACAAGTAATTGTTGACGTACTAGATGTTGGGAAAAAGATAAAGAAAACACCAGTTGTGGTTGGAAATTGCACTGGATTTGCTGTTAACAGAATGTTCTTCCCTTACACACAAGCTGCCTTTTTGCTTGTTGAATGTGGGGCAGATGTCTATCAGATTGACAAGGCAATCACCAAATTTGGAATGCCTATGGGCCCATTTAGGTATATTCTATATTACTGTTGTCTGTTATTTTGATCTCATAACTTCTTTTTTAATTATTTTTTTAATAAGAATGATATTTAAAAGTCATATGGTTTTGTAATTTTTGCTTATACGTGCAGATTGTGCGATCTGGTTGGTTTTGGGGTTGCGATTGCTACTGGTTCACAGTTTGTCGAAAATTTTCCAGAGAGAACCTATAAATCAATGCTAATCCCACTCATGCAGGAGGATAAGAGAGCAGGTAGAATTTTGTTCTTTTGTGGCTGCTATTTAAAAAATGAACCAGCATCATGAACTCCTATGGCAATTATTTCAGGTGAAACTACTCGCAAAGGGTTCTATGTTTATGACGACAAACGCAAGGCAAATCCTGATCCTGAATTGAAAAAGTATATTCAGAAGGCGAGGGAGATTTCTGGTGTCAATGTTGACCCTAAGGTCTCTCTCTCTCTCTCTCTCTCTCTCTCTCTCTCTCTCCTCTCTCTCTCTCTCTCTCTCTCTCTCTCTCTCTACTTTTATCGTTCTTTGCTAGGAGAATACTTGGGAGTATCTGCATTACCTAGGCGTGGGTTGTGCAATGAGATCTTATACCACAATAGTGTACCACAGCTTCGTTAGGCACGACTAAAAAAGCCTTTCTTTTTGTCTTTTTGCTAAAACCCCATGGAGTCATCGTAATTTGAAGAAAAAAAAAAAAAGGAGGCACGAAATGTGTGAAAGTGTGTAATCATTGACAATATCTCACTGATTCACCTAGACATCAAAAACCTATCCAAAAGCCTGAATAAAACCCAGAAACTCATTATAGGATGGGTTAATCTGTAACAGCAACGATCTAATTGCAAGAGCGGAACTCTCTACCGCTGACCTAACTCCTGTAACTCTGTAAGCATGGCGTATTGCATACAGAAAGAGGCATGAAAGCGGTGCAACTCTTTTAGATAAAACCTTTGTCATCTATACAACAAAAACCTAATCAAAGGCCTCAAAAGAATCCAAGCTAAAGTGTAGGTGTTAACAGAGCCCGACAATCAACTATACGAAGTACATTATGGCAACATCTTAGTTATTGGACGACAAGGTGTCTACTTTGATTTTAACCTGTTTGGCTTCTTCATTATTGCATTTTCGGTTTCTCATTTTTGCATTTTGATTGCTTGGCCCCCTAATTCTAGAACTCATTCTACCAGAACTCATTCACTGATTTTTGCTTTACAGCCCAGAAGTCAATGAGGTATAGAGGTCCTTTTTGCATTTTTGAGTTTTACCATTTTATGTTCAATTACCAAAATACCCTTACTCTTTTTAGGTATTTACCATTTTTATGTATTCTCTGTGTTTGTTTTTTATGCTTCAGTTGGCACTTGTCATTTTTGTTATGAGCTTAGTGAATTGTTTAATTAACTTAATGATTTTTTATTTCAAACTTTACTTACATGGTAATATTTATTTATTCTAAACTACCAAATAAAAAAATCAAGACGCGAAGTTATGGGATATTTCTTAAGTGCAATACCCCAAAAAATTATTCCCCTGAAAATACATCAACATAAATTTAATCAAATGAAAAATATTATTCATACATCTTTTAACACAATAATAAAGAACCAAGGGCAACATGGTAAAAAATCAACTCATAATTCATTCTCATCATTTATTTACCAAATTCTACTCTTGTTACAAAATGCATTCTGCACATATCATCCAAACACTCCTACTAGATTCAAAATACATTCTGACCATAATCCAAAAAGCCAAAAAGTCAAAAAGCTGAAAATGAAAAACCAAAAAGTAGGCTCCCAAACACCCCCTAAGAATTCCCGCAGGAGATTAGCTATGTTTATGTTTGTGGATTCTGTGAGATGCTTCTCTAATGTGGCGGGGTGGAACTTGGATACAGATGATGAAGTTATCTGACAAGGACATTGTGGAGATGACATTCTTCCCTGTGGTGAATGAGGCCTGCCGAGTCTTGGCTGAAGGAATTGCAGTCAAAGCAGCAGATCTCGACATTGCTGCTGTAATGGGCATGGGGTTCCCACCATACAGGTTTGTGGTTTCATCCGCCTGATATGCATTCCCTACAATCACAATTCTCCTTTTTCCATCCCTAGTTCCTAAAAGCTCAATTCATTTTACACAATCCTTCATTTCCAACAAATATTTTTTTTAATTGTTTTAGAAAAAATTTGGGTATACCAAATGTTGGTCACTTTTTGTAAGTATTGTCGATAACTTCTCCACAGTACCAATTTCGTGCACATGGAATCTATGTATGATGAGTATTAGTTATGTATAGAGACCAGTTCCATTTTCCTTTTGGGTCTCCAGATATGAATACTCAAATTGTGTTGTCCATCTTGGTGATGCAATCAGAGCTTGGTTGGAGCTTGTTTGAGTTTCTCATATAACTTTGTGTTATCTTTGATCAGGGGAGGGATCCTGTTCTGGGCGGACTCTCTAGGATCAAAATATATCTGTTCGAGATTGGAAGAATGGTCGAACATGTACGGAGCGTTCTTCAAGCCATGCTCATTCTTGGCTGAAAGAGCTGCCAAGGGGGCTCCACTGGTGAGATTTTCAGGACTTATTTGTGTACTTAAGTAGTTAAGGGTTCGTTTAGTTTACCAGTGTTCTCCCTCCCTCCCACAACTTTAGTTCATCATAAAAAGTTGTACTGTTTTTTCTGATAAAAATAAAGCACTTTCGTGCATAATTTTTCAATTTTTTTTTTTGTAAGTTCAAAAATTGTTCATAATGGGCTATCATTTTGGGACACTGGGAGTAACTTTAACTAGATGACTATTGTGTCTACTTTGCTAATAAATATGTGGACGTGACCTTTGCAGAGTTCTTCGGTGGAACAAGCAAAATCTCGCCTATAAGTTTAATCTTCTGGATGCATCATCACCGGATTTAGTCTCTCTCTCTCTCTCTCTGGCTTCAAAGAACCAAATAATTGTGAGCTCAGCAGGAATAATACATGGATGTGTCGGCAAGGTAATTTAGCTTTGGGAGAACTGAATGATATTCGTCTTGATGTAGAATCAAACACATGTTTTGTATTCTTAAAAGTTGAATAACTTTGGGGGGATCAACCGTTTAGAGACATACTTGGTTTGTTTGTTTGTTTGTTTGAATACACGTGGGATCAAATGTGGAAAAAATTTCAAAATATGCCTATTGTGAGGAGTTTTTTCCCATACTAGTGTGAAAGGCCACAATGAGTTCAGTGTACAGAGTTGGAACAAATAATTAAGGCAATGTGAAAAGGCTGCAGGGAATCATGGAGTATAAGTCAAAAAACCGAAATGTTATGATACATAAAAAAAGAAACATGGTAGTGTCCATGAAAGAGAATGGACGGCTCAAGCCGTCCGTGAAAGAGAATGAATGGTTTTGATTGAGTCATCCATTCTCTTTCATAAACACTTTCATGTATCCCGTGTCATGTATCCTACCAAGTTTTGTTGAAAAAACTTGTCCCTTGCATTGAGGAGGACCTAATGCTTCTCACTGGCACAGGCACTCGTCTTAGGTACCGCTTGCTTTCACCGCTCCCCTAATTTTATCGTCTATCTTGACAATCAATGGTCCAGATTTTAAAAAAACTCGTTCAGGGAAGAGTTTTTTAAAATTCGGATCGTCCAAAAGTACACTTTTGGACGATAAAATTGAGTGCAATTACGAATGGGTGAAAAGGAGTAGTAGGCGTAGAGTTTTCGTGCCCACCAGCATGTGATGCAGGGCCAGATGCTTATTATAATGTCTGAAAAGGATTGAAGGATCCGTCCCTGCTTTTGGTTTACAGTTGTATCAAGATTTTTGGTCTCGAAATTCAAAATTCGACCAATTTAGAAATCAATTTCATTGTTCGCAGTATGCTCAATTAAAGAAAGGAAAGACCCTCGTATGAACTAACCCAACACGAAAATTAATATTCCCTCTGTCCCAAAAAGGATTAGTACAATTTTTGAAATTCGTATTTTTTTTCATCGCTTATATCTTTCAATCTATAATGTTTTTCATGAGTTTGAAAACGTTGTAAAATAGAACTAATCGAGAACTATCAAACATGATCCATATTGCATATTTTTTGAGATCCATATTGAAAAATATAAGGAATTGAATTGGCACAGATATCAAAAATTGACATCCAATTTGGGACGGAGGAAGTAGCATGTAAGTAAGAGTCGAATTCCAAACCAAAAGGATGGAGTGTTTCAATGCAACGGAGCCAGTTGTAAGTGGTCGCTTTCACACTAATGCGAATTTTTTCCTTGTCCTAACATGCAGGTAGGTTATTCACGGTAAAGATGCTATGATTGGCATGGGTCAGTTGTGCGTGGATGCTTGCGGAAATCGAATGCTGTCCATATGCATGAGAGTATTAGGGCGGTACCAATTGGACTCCACTCCACTTGCAATTAGCGTTCCCTTGGAAAAATTATTTTTGTCATAATAGTTTTCCTAATAAGTTCACTTTTGTGATGCAAAAAGAAATAATCTGAATGTATATTCAATTTTAAACAAAAGGATAGGTTTCCTTTTCAATTTTTTTGAAAGCATGAGTTTCATGCTCTGGCTGTCTCGTTCAATAAAACGAACACTTGAGCAGTGTGGCCAGTTAGTGATCACATCAGGGCCCTTGAAGGTGACCTGGAAATGTCTTTGTCCAATTCATGGGCCAGCTCATTTGGTACAAATAGTAGTACTAGTAGTTTTAAACTATAGTGGAGTACTATTTATTTAGTGACATTGTGATATGCCTTGAGATAATAGTAGCTAAACTCCATAACTAGATTGATAAATTACAGGCAGGCCAAATAATTGGTTCATATTTGGGCGGAAAAATGACGGTCCAGGACGTGTTTTGATAATTAATACTCGCCAAAGACATGCACCAAGTATTATTCATGCAATAGGGCTCCGTCCAATAATAATGATTATAATTCTTTTGGTAACATTGAGATATATTAGTAGCTAGATTCTACAACTAGGTTGGTTAAAATATGGATTAGAGATAAAACACCTATGTCTATTATTCATGATGTAGGGCTCCAATATACTAGTATTTAAAACCAATAAGAGTTTGAAAAGGACAACAAAAAGCTAGACCCGGTGAAGAAAACAAAATTAAGCAAAATTCAACACCGGCGAGCTGGGTACTATTAGCGCTATGGACATTAATTAACATCTACATGCAAATTCAAATACTAATGTGTGAAGCCCATTAATATACGTAAGTCTCATGTACGCACAAATCTATCTTTCTCGACCTCCCAAATTTTTTCTTGAAGAGAAATAATAGTCCAATACTCAATTCTAGTCCATAATAAAGCTTAACCTTGAAGGATTTGTTGAGTGAAGGGTACATTTAGGTTTTAATAATCAATTTACAAGTAGAGAGCTTTGGCTTTTCTTTTCTTTTTTTTTATTTTTCCTTTTTCATGATTTGACAATTGATCCCATGCAAAATATGTGGTGGGCTGTGGGTATGCATAACACCGCGACAGTTCCATAGCGCTTTATGATTTTTTTAGTAATGCAAAGAATCTCGAGCAAATTTACGTTTACCTCGGACTAATTCTCGGACCCTACAATCCTTCTTGATGTTTTTTTTTTCGTTTTTTTTTCCCATCCTGGCTAGTAGTTGTGAAATTTGGTTGAGTCGCATTGTAAAGCTCAACTCAATATGGGGTGTAAAACCTGTGAAAAGTCGATAATGCCAAAAGTTTCTTTGTACACTCCTAAAGCACAAGTCTGAAAGGGGAGGGCTAGTACGTGGTTGTCTAAGTCGTCCGTGCTCGGCAATAGACGGCGCAAATTTTATCTTAGCCGAACATATCTCTGCCGTCTATCAAGATAAAATTTGAACCGTTAGCTGAAATGAAATCTGAACCCTCCGTTGCCGAGCACGAACGACTTGGATGGCCTTGCGAACAACGGGAACCCCGGGCTTGTTCTTTGGCTATGTTTTGGTAATGAAAGTTTCAGTTTTCTCGAAAAAAAATCTTAAAGCACAAGTTAAGCTGCTACAAATACGCATTATTATTATTTTTTTTTTTGGGGTAAATACAAATACGAATACGCATTAATCACGAAACCGAAAGAAATATATGTCCTACCTAACGGCTAATTGACCACTTGTTAATTAATTTACATAGGTTGCTACAAGCTTTACAATGGGCTCCTCCCAAATAATGCATTTTAATGATAACTCGAGTGTCCGAGCGAGGTTACGTAGAAAACGATTAATTCCTGCGGGACTAACTCCACAATCTACTAGCAAGAGTCCACTTAAAGCCGAGTCAAATCCGGTAACATGAGAAATCAAATAAATGTTTGTTCTTCATGATTTCACATGTTTCAATTCCAAAGAGGCCAAACATTCCAAACCGTGAGCCCACTCGAGGGTTTACTGGTCGTTAACTTCAGGAGTCCAAAATTAGTCGATCGAGGTGCGTGCAAGTTGACCCGGACGTCTGGGTAACAAAAAAAACCCCGAGATCAAATCAAGTATAAATTGACTCCGTAAAAGTTGACAGCACCCAAATAATTTATGATCTTCATTGGTAGTGCAAAACATGTGATGGAATATACTATATAGAGCAGTCAACATGAGTTGTTGAAGCATGCTGCAATATTAGAAGTCCATCTTTTCTCCCCAAAGCCAGCACTCAGCAAGCCTCAAATAATTCCCAACATCAGTATCAAAACTCAGTGCTTTTTTCTTCCAGGTTTTCTCACCTGGAAATGGAAGGCTTGAGTTTGGTTATTGGAGTGATAGGTGAATTACATTTATATTCTTGTTCTATATATTTAAGTCGAAGTGTGATCGATCGATGTCGGTGTTTTATCATTCATTTGATTAATTTAGGAGGGCAAAAATAGAAAAGAAAAAAAAAAAGGGACTCATTTGTTGGCCTTTTCTTGTTGCAGGCAACGTTATCTCTGTTCTGATGTTTCTCTCCCCCATGTAAGCTATTTCTAGCTTCTTAAATTTGCCCCATTCTTCTTTTCACATGTTTGTCCATGCACATAATTTCAAGAAGGAGAGAGAGAGAGAGAGAGAGAGAGAGAGAGTTGATTGTCACAAGTGTTCTGCACAATTGATTCTGAAAACAACCGAATTTTCGGAATCAAGCATCATACAAATGCTAATCTATTTTACAAATATTCCCACGATTTAATTTGTGTCTTGGTATTTTTTAATTCCGTATTGTTATTTTCAAGGAATGAAAAATCGCAACCGTACAGATTGAGAATGAAAACCTTAATTTGTGAATTAATGCAGAAGTACATTTTGGAGAATAATAAAGCAGCGATCGACCGAAGAGTTCGATAGCCTTCCTTACATCTGCACATTGTTGAATTCTTCGTTGTGGACATATTACGGGCTCATGAAATCTGGTGAATTACTTGTTGCCACTGTCAATGGCTTTGGCATCCTTGTTGAAGCAATCTATCTCTCCATATTTCTCATATATGCACCCAAGAGTATGAGAGTAAGTACTACTACCTCTTTGATGATCATCAACAGAATGGGAGATGGCAGCATCCTGTCGAGCGGTGCGCAGAGAGCTAGGTCGCTTATCTCGGGACTCAATGACTCAGATCTTAACTGAGCAATGAGTACGGTTCAGATCTGTATGTAATTTGTTGGCGCTCAGATTTGATTCGAGCTGTTTGTGCAGAGATAAACGGCCGGATTGACCGCTCTGTATCCTCTCGGCAGGAACTGCTTGACAACTTCCATTAACACCACAATCATCTTTTTCCTTCACTTCTATATATGTCTATTCTCGTACGTACATACAAATATATATATATACATACACACACACATTCCATGTATGTGTACATTAAGGTATCGAGGGGCGTTTGACTCTGGACGTACAATCGCCCTGCTCAAGTTGCAAAATTATCGTGTTACTGCAACCGTTTTAGGTTTTTGTTCTTCAAAAATTTAAAACTATAGAGATCATCTTTTTGAAAAAATCCCACACCTTCTTTCACCTGAGAATTTTGTTGAAAAAAATAATGATCTCTCTCCTAAGGTTTTCCTCATCATCATCACCTTTATATGTTCCGTAGCATTTTGCGATTTGTATTGGTAAAAATTGATATCATCTTTAGTATATTACAACTTTTTTTTCTAAAATGTTAGCAGTAAATTTGGGGGGGGGGGGGGGGGGGGGGGGGGGGGGTGTGGTTTTGGTGGTCTGTGGAATGGGAGGGCAACATCTTTTTTTTTATTGAAAATCCAATTATCATCAAAGGTTTATTTTATTATCTCATATATGTTGTTAGGCTAAGACTGCGATTCTTGTGGGGATTCTGGACGTGGGTTTTCTGGCAGTAGCAATTATGGTGACTCAATTGGCTTTGAAAGGCAATGACAGAATAGATGCCATGGGAATTATGGGTGCAGGGCTTAACATCATCATGTATGCCTCACCACTGGTTGCCATGGTAAGAAAGATCATGAGAGAATGTGTTCTTTTTTCTTTTTCGTTTTAAATTCTCCATTATTTTGGTAATTGAATATATATATGGGACGGGAACTTTAAGAACAAAAATTCTACAACCACACCCAAAATTACACCCTCTTACAAAACACAAGTTGACCTTTGTGTTTTGTGAGATAGTGTGTATTTAGGTCTGTGATTTTGGGTGTGGTTGTAGCATCTAAGGGATTGCCTGTGGAGACTGTCACATAGAAAGGGTAATGTTGTAAATTCACACGTTATTAGATGCTCACACCTAAATGGTTTTTTTTTCCCCAGAAAACAGTGGTGACAACAAAGAGCGTAGAGTTCATGCCATTCTTCCTCTCATTTTTCTTTTTCTTGAATGGAGGCGTTTGGGCTTTATATGCTATCCTCGTTCAGGATTATATCCTTGCGGTGAGTAAAATTCATACTTTCCATTCGTCATTTTTTACAAGAAATATTTACCTTCCATTAGTAACGCTAAATGCTAAGTTCGTCCAATTCGATGATGAAATATCACTCATGTCAAAAATTATGTCGATCGAGAATCAATCGGCATAATTTGCAGCACATATATCTTGAAATAAACGAGTTTTAATTCAGGATGTAAATCTTTCTTCCCCTCAAAATGAACTTGTTATAATATCATATTGGTCGAAATCTGATCGACATGATTATCGAGTATAAGTGATGTTCTCTACGGTTACTACAAAATAAACAACCCAAAGTCCAGGAATACTGCTTTAAAGCACAACTCCATCAGAGTTGTACGTGTCTGGAGTTAGCTTTTTGATGTATATGTGGGCTTATATGTATCGAACGGCTTTAAACGCAATTTAATTCTAAAAATGTACTGACCAAAGAGCATGCAAATTTGGGGGTGTAGGTACCAAACGGGACTGGCTTCATACTTGGAAGTGCACAGCTAGTGCTATATGCTATTTTCAGAAAGGCCAAGCCCTTCAAAAATGGCCTGATCAATGGATTACTGGAAGAGGGCCACCAACGTGAGCACCTCATCCTGCCTTCAGATCAAATAATTTCACAGCAAGAATCATGAGTTGCTGTTGCTGTTGCAGTTTTCTTCCACGTCTCTTGCAAACTGTTTTTTTTTTCCCCCTTTTATTATTCTTTGTGTTGGTTTCAAGTTGCTATCACAATTCACAAATGATTGTTGTCAAAAGCTTCTCAGACTGTAGAAACGTTGAAAAGATGATACATATACATAAATACAAAATGCTGATTGATTTCCTCTCAAGTAGATGAAAGCGACTGCCCAAGTGGCTTGAGAAGACCTGAGAATAGAACCAAAGCTACCCATCCGGCCGTTCATCTCGGCATGTAGAACAAGCATACCGGTCAAATTAACAACGTTAAGTCTAGTATATATGTGTCGTCTATATAGTGCATGTGTCTTGTCCTCTTGTATAAGAGGGTATGCAAATTAACAAGATGATTGTGCTATATATAGACCCAAAAGAACTCATACCCTTTAATGCATGGTTCCTTAGTTAATGTTCTTCTTTCGAAATTGAAGGCGGTAGACTGATCAGAATGAATTAGGTCAAACAAAAAATAGGAACTGAAGTAGTTATAAAATTTCAATTATAAAAAGTGATTAATGTCTAGGGGCAATTTGCAGCACAGCTTGAAAAAGGGAGACCAAAACAAATATCTTAAGGGTCTTTAAGATATATGGTAATGTTCATCTCTTACCAAAAACAAGTCATTTATGGATATTTGATTATCAAGAGGGCTTCGCTCCACAAGGACCAAGATCAAATGAATGCTCATTCTCTTTCTGTCAAACGAAGAGATATTTTGAATCCCTCATTGACTAAGGATCAAGCGAGACAAAAATTATTTACGTAGTTCAAGTTTTTCTTGAGTATCGATTTTATTTTATGGATATCAATATGTCTTTCTTGGATATCGATTGCTTCCTCGTATAAGCAAAAAATTGATGAGCCTGTTGATAAGAAGAAACCGTATGTACGGGCCGTAGCTCCAGTAGTCTGTACATAGCTGGTGAAAGCCTTAAGTCTAACTTGATCCTGATCCAGCTTCAGGCCCAATTTCAAAGCCCATTTAGCTGTATTTTTTAGCCCACCTTGCCGAGTTAGCAGGAAACTCTCTCTCTCTCTCTCTCTCTAGCAATGGTGGGATCTTTCCGGGGCCTTCTTGAAGGTAGTTTTTTTTTTCCTGGGTAGACTGGAAACGAAAAAAACAAACCAAAATCTCTCGAAGGCCACTCCTCTCATATCCGTCTCTCAAGGAGGGGAATGAGCTCATCAGGAGGGATGCTATGAGAAACCATCCTGTGATTTTGATCAACATTCATGTTTGCAAGTCTATTCGCGACTTTATTGCCTTCTCTTAATGTGTGCTCTTTTATCAAAACGACCTGGGGGTACGCTCTGGTGGTTCGTCCGTGATCAATGCAATAGCAGAACTCTGACACAGATCATGCAACTACGAATGTTCGATCGACTTGATTTTTTTATTTTTTTTATAAGTTATTATTTTGTACTTGAGCCCAACGTCGGGGTTATATGCACATACCACCACCGTCTGTGAATTCGGCATCACTTTGTTTAATTAGCTGCTAATAATATTCCTCATATAATTTTCAAATGATGAGATATCACATACGTACTTCTATAGACCCAAGTTAGTAGGTTTAAAAATCTCGAGAGGTTGGCTTCGTGATCTTGACTTGGGACTTAATTAGAATTTGGCTTCCCTTCTAAGATCTCGGCTTCGTGATCTTGACTTGGGACTTACTTAGAATTTGGCTTCCCTCCCAAGATCTCGGGTTCAATTTTTCTTATTACTCTCTCCGTCCCACTTTGTTCCGCCTGTTTCTTTTTTGGATCATCTCAAAAAATTATCTATATCTCACAATCTATAATGTTTTTTATGATTTCAAAAACTTTGTTTAATAAAATAAATCGAGATTTATCAAATAAGATCCATATTGAATATATAAAATATTATAGATTGTGAGATATAGACAATTTTTTGGAACGTCCAAAAAGAAAACAGGCGGAACAAAGTGGGATGGAGGGAGTAATAATTCTTGAGGCTACCTCACCCCCTATGCATAAGCGTGTGAAAGAGTTATAAAAAGAGCCACAGAAATAGTTCGAAATGCGTGCAAATTGACGAGATATCCTGCATTACCCAAAGGAAAAGTTAACACTGGGTTTAAATGTTATTGTTGGCGGTCAGGCCATCAATGGACAGAGATTTATGCCTTGTTCTCTTCTCTTTTTAAAAAGAATTTTTCAAAAAATTCCCCCTAGATTCCTCCTAGATTCCCCCTATTTTCACTATTTCTCTCTCTATCTCTCTCCACTCATTACTCCTACTATTTTTCAAAAAACTTTTCAAAACGCAATCCAAACACAGCATTAATGATGCGAAATTATTATTGGAAGCAATTAGGCCCAAAGTGATGCACGAATGCATGACAAGTCTCTATCAACTAGTAATATCTGTCCCAAATTTTTTTTTTAAAAAAAATAACCAACTACTAAATTTGAGAGTTTTGTCATTATTTGAATTTTTTTTACATTTGTTAATTTTGTGTCAAATTTTTGTGCATTATTGATTTGTCTCGACGAGAAGAATCGAAAAAATAATTTTTTTTTATTTTTACCCAAGTATTTAGAGAAATAATCATTCTTTAGAAGAAAAAAAGAGTCACTTTTTGCCTAAAAAGTGGTTATTTCTTGAAATATTTAGGTAAATGTAAAAAAAAAATTAATTTTTCCGATTTCCTCTCGTCGAGATGAATCAATAACCCACAAAAATTTGATGCAAAACTAACAAATACGAAAAAAATTTAAAAAAATATAAAATTTTCAAATTAAAATTTAGTTCATAAGAACACAGACTAAATTATGATTGCTGGACAATCGAAAAATGAAAACAGTCTAAAGTTGATAGGAAGCGTGTATAGTTCACTGAACCAAGATAATATCTAATCAGTGGAATCTGCATGTCCCCTAGCACTTTTTCTTCACAATTGTTGTTGCCCTTTGGTTGTTGCTCTTTGTCTCAGGGTGCAGTGGTGTTGTATGCCTGTAGGTGTTTTGTGGGGGGGGGGTTGTCGATCAAGATCGGTGAACCTCTTTTGAGCTCTTGGTTCAGCGACTGAGTTCGCCTAGTCATTTGTTTGACCTGCACAAACAATGCATGACTAAGAGATAGACCAGTCGGAGACCGAAAATGACCTCCAACGGTCTAGTCGAAAAGTGCCAGCAAACTCGTTCCACATTTCTAGTGCGGCAAACAAAAACCAAATTCTTGCATAATGTAACAACCAAATTCTAGATTCCGACTAGGAGCTGCTCCTCTACGATTAACCGAATCAGTGAGAGAGAGAGAGAGAGAGAGAGAGAGAGAGTGCGCTGCTCCTCTACAATTAAACGAATCGGTGAGAGAGAGAGAGCTATTGTCTGATAGTAGGATGATTAGGTACAACAGTAGAAGCGGATAAAAAAAAGAAAAAAGACAAAAGAAGGTACAACAGTAGAACGAAACGAGAATGGGAGATTAGGCTAAACGAGTAAAAACGATTACTCTCTTCTATTCATGTGTTTTTTCATTTAGAGTAAGATTTTAATTTATACAAAATTAATACTCTATGATATACTTTTGTAACTTAAAACTTAACAGATTTGTAAATATAGGTAAAATTAGTATTTACTAATGTTTATTGTACATTAACTGTTCATTTTTTAGACAAATATAATTCAACAAGATACTTACATCAATTCATTTTCGAATAACCTACTCTCTTTTTTTTTCATATCAATAGTTTATTTGCTAAGACTTACAATCATAGTCACATATTCCTTAATCCTTAAGAATGTCATTCGCTTTCGCTTTTAATTCTCATTCTCACAAATATCATAATTTAGAATATTCAATACTTTTATGCTCACACTTAAAAGCTGCAAACGAGTCGAGCCCAGTCGAGTTTTATCGTGCTCAAGCTTGTTTATTTAGTTTTTAATGAACCCGAGCTCAATGAAAACTTAACGAGCCAAGCTCGAGTCGAGCCGACATTGGCTTGACTCAAGCTTGAGTTTGTTTACAAGCCTAGCGGGCCAACGAAAAAACGTATATATGTCTCGAGCCAACTCGAGGCGAATCTCTACTAACTTGTGTTCGACTTAATAACAAATTAAGTCTAAAATTTGAGCTTAAGTTTCTCTATTTATGTCTCAAGCGACTTTGTTCGTTTACTATCTTACTCACACTCATGCGCGCGATACGACTTTATGGTTTACCATCGCCTAAATAAATAAACGAAAATCATCACTGGCCTTATGTGATCCGGATCCCATGTGATCACAAGAGGACGAGGAGAGCCTACCCTCCCAGATACTGTAGTAAACTTTTCTCCTCCCTTCCTTTCATTCAACCCCTTCCCTTTTGACCTCTCTCTTTCTCTCTCTCTCACACACACACACACACACACAAGACCTGCACCAGCAAGCAACAACTTCTTCCATACCTTTTGGTGTTTACCAAACCGGGAAAAATGGTAATGGAAAGAGTCCAAGAAGAAGAAGAAGAAGACACAGCCGAACCCAGTACCACCCAATGCACCCACCACCACCCTCACAAACCCACCACAGAATCAGGCATCTGCCCCTTCTGCCTCCAAGAAAAACTCACCAAACTTGTCTCCTCCTCCACCTCTCCTTTCCCCATTTCCCAATCTTGCCCCTCACCCCCATCCCCGAACACTGAGTCCTCCAGATCTGACTCCATACCCCCCAAACCCACCCTCTCCACCTCGTCACTCAACAGTTTGAACGTAATCCACCATCTTAACTCCACTACTAATTCCTATAATCACGAGTATAACTCCACTCGGGCAATTCTTCGAATACCTTTCGTGCAAACCCAGAAGAAGAAGAAGAAAGACAAGAACAAGGACCAAGAAAAGGACAGTACTATCTTTTTCAACCGGAGCAAATCCACCACCACTCCGCGCAGCGGCGGCGGGAGAGATTTCGACGAAAATACCCCCAGGAAAAGAGGGTTTTTCAGGTCGTTGGTCTCTCTCTCTAGAAACCCTAGCGCTCGGAAGATCGAGAGTAGGGACTGGAGAGAGGAAATTGACGGAGATACCCCTAGGAAAAGGGAGGATTTCGCGGCGGTTTTAGCGGAGGAGAAAGAAGGGAGCCCGGAAACGGAGGCGTTTGACCGGAAGGTGTCGAGATCTAGATCCGTCGGGTGCGGCGGCGGCAGCAGCCGGAGCTTTTCCGGCGACTTTTTCGACCGGATCTCGACCGGGTTCGGCGACTGCGCCCTCCGGCGAGCCGAATCGTACAGAGAATCCAAGCAGAAAATCACCGCCGTTCATCGCCGCCGCGGTTCCGCAGCCGTGGACGGCGGCAGGCGGGGTTATGTCAACGAGAGAGTGAAGTGTGGTGGGATTTTTAGTGGGTTCATGCCCAATTCCTCATCCTCTTCGTCGTCTTCTTCTTCTTGCCTGGTTTCATCTTCGGTTGAAGACGGTGGGGCGGCGGCAGTGGTGAGGCATGGGAGGAGTAAGAGTTGGGGATGGGCTTTTGCTAGTCCCCTCAGGGCTTTGAATAAGCATCCTTCTAATGGGAAGAGAGGAAGCTCCAATAGGAAGAAGAATACCAGTCCCATGACTCCCAACATCCATGCCATTCCTTCCATATTGGTCTACAGAGGTTAATATGCATTATGTTGGGTTCGTAGGAAAAAGGTTTCAATGAATGATGTGGTCCCATCCCATATGAGAGGGGCTTTACAAATAACCGTTAGCGTTGAAAATTTCCGGGTTAAGTAGGTTTCTATAGTGCACATTATAACCTTGTTTCCACACCACACGCCGCCCCCCCACCCCCCCCCCCCCCCCCCCCCCCCCCCCCCCCCCCCCCCCCCCCCCCCCCCCCCCCCCCCCCCCCCCCCCGGTCTCTCTCTCTCTCCGTATCTGTATGTGGTAACTGTTCTTTGAAAATAGAAAGTTCTTTGGTTTGGTAATTGGCTTGATAGTGGAGTCCAATTCTGGAATGGGGGTATGAAGTTCATCCAAGTCCAAATCACACTGGTCCTCATTAGTTTCACTTTTCTAGTCTTGTACTTTGCTTCATTCTGTGTTTTGTGAAAGGAAAATGGAAATGGAATAGGAATCTTTCATTGTGAAAAGGGTGCATTTTTTTTGGTTCATGCTTCACAAAGTGTTCTTGTTTGATGACATGGGTGTTGTATATGTGGTCCCAATTTCTTGATTAGGGTATGATGTCTCACTTTTATGCACAAGAAGAATTGTTGAACTTTATATTGTGACTTTGGTGGACTTAGATCCCCTCATGTCTCAATCAGGAGTCTTTATAATTGTTTGTGCTTCCTTTCTAGGCTCTAGCTGGTCTTGATTAGTATAATACTGCTTGAAGAATGACTTTTGAGAATCACAAGTGACTTTTTAAGCTCTTCTTTTTCAATTTGGATAGTGTCCAATGGGGAAATGGGGTACGAAGTTGATGCAATTAAGCTCTTGCATTCAAATGGTAGATGCATTTATTCTTACTGAATTCGATCCTCTCGGGTCCTTAATTTGAACTCGACGGGACGGTCCAAATTTGGATTGTGCATTGCTGCAATCAATGGCTCGAATTTGCTTAGAGACTCTTATCAATAAGCTCTTACCATAAGAGTTTCTTAGCATATCCGAATCATTGCTTATACCAATATATGGTCTAGATTTGAACTGTTCCGTCCTGTCCAAAACTTGGAATTGAGGGGATTCGAATTCCGAACCCTATCTTATTGGAGCTCGAATACTTTTGTATTTGATCTTTGATACCACCATGTCCATTCCTGTTATCTAATCAAACCTTGGAAACAAAACTTGAGCAGGTTAGTTCTTAATGGTCACTTCAATCTTAGTAGTTGCTTAGTGCTGTTCTGGATCTTGGGTTTTTGTAGAGTAAGGAAAAAAGAAAACAAATAATATGTCTCTCCTTGGTTGGTTTCCCATAGTGTACGAATAACTGATGAATAATTTACTCCAATTTTACTTGCACTTCTCTTTCATTTGCATTTGAGGTTTGTGCTGCATTGATTACTGTTTGGCTAAATAGTCAATCTTGTATTATTATTTGTCCTTATTCAAAAAAATTTGGCATTTGTTAGATTTTCTTCAATTTTTTAAAAATTATTGTTTCGTCATGACGAAAGGAATCTAAAAAGTAAAAAATTACGACCAAAATTTATTTTTTTAAATAAAGACGAAAAAATTAGCTTATTAGCTTATTTTTGTCTTTATTCAAAAAAATTTAGATTTAGATTTTGATTGTAATTTTTTATTTTTTAGATTCCTTTCGTAATGATGTAGTAATAATCCTCAAAAAAATTACGAAAAACTGACAAATGCAAATAAAATTTGAATAAGGACAAAAAATAATTCATGATGGTGGATTATTTAGCCAAACAAGGTAGTAATGGAAAAAAATGCATTGTGGTGTTAGTTAAATAAATGGGGAAGGTGTTCAAAGTGAGAGTCTTTATTTAGTTATGAGTCGAAATCTAGTCCCATAATCATTTAAAATGTTATGCACTCGCGCTCTCAATTCTCTCACGCTCTTAATCTTCTCTCTTGTGAATTTTATGTTTTAAAGATGCTTTCGTGCTCCCACTTACACATCTGCACGTGAATTATGTAACTTAGATTTGATTCATATATCATGAAATTATTGTGGTTTTGGTTATGAAGGCTTTGTTGTTTTGTTATTCTGCCCTAGAGTGTTACTCTCTCTCTCTCTCTCTCTCATCAAGCCCTTTAGGGTCTGTTTGTTGGGAAGATAAGGGAGAGAGATAAGGTTTATTCCTTATCACTCAAAATCTTATCCGTCCAACAAACGGGCCGTTAGTTACTAGCAATTATGGTTATAGCTTCCTTATCACTCAAAATCTTATCCGTCCAACAAATGGATCGTTAGTTAGTAGCGATTATGGTTATACCTTGTAAGTACACAGGGTTACACATACAAAAAAAAACCCACAAGCAACCACAGGGTCTCCCTTTGTTGTTTATACTTCTTCTCTATTTCTGAGCCGTAAATCATGTTATGACAAAGAGATTCTGTAATACTTTATATCGTGCAAAGTAAGCAACTTTGCAAGTTACAGAAAAGGGGTTCTTGATTTGATGATATTTGTAGGTTTATACGTGTGGTCCCTATCTGTTAGTTAATGAAATTAATGATTGTCTAACTTTTATAATTGTGAACTCTGTAACGACTTTTGTGGGCTTAGATCCCTGATGTCTCAATCCAATCCTGGAGTCTTTGCTAGTCTTGACTTTAGTCACGTCATTCTTCAAAATGCTCCGTGCTCCCGCTCTTAATTCTTGCATTGCGCTTTCGCGAATTTTAGTACTGTTGTGAAATGTGTTTTAAAAACGCTCACACACACGCGCTTTTGCTCATGTTCACGCATGCGAATTATATGACTCATGTATGTACTACCTTCTAATTATTATAACATGGCCTAATTTTACTGAAAATAGGCTCGTAGGGATAAACAATTCTGTTCATGTGCAAGGGTCCATTGGCCGAACCCATCATTACATTTACAAAAGGAAGAGATAATAACCCTGGGGAAAGTCTTCAATACACACCCTTTTAAGGTGTGTACCATATGCACTTATTGTGTAGTTCATATTGTGCCACCTCATAAACAATTACTTGTAGGACCGGTCATTCATAACATTTTATTTTGTATCGTAACTTTTATACTAAGAATTCGTAACTTTTCAACAATATGATTCGTAACTTTTTAGCAATAGATTCATAACATTTTGGGATTCATAACATTTTGATGTATTTTAATAAGGATGCATATGATATACACCCAAACAAGGGGTGTGTATTGTAGCACTTCCCCTAAACCCGAGGGTGAAGAAATCATTTTCAAGTTTTCAATCAAATGCTGCACATGTTTGGTTGGTGGAATATGACAAACCCACACATCTAATCCATGGAGAACTAATGAACTTCACACAAGATTTTAATTACTTCACGAAATGTACATGCATTATGCATGCATACAGACACAAATGGGAGTTTCCTATATGACAGTGATTTAACAAGATGTTGGAATTTTAAGTTTGGGTTCAATAATTTCCACTCCATTTCCATCTTCCTTAAGTTTGTGCAGAGTTAAAATGTTGTTTTTTCGTTGGTTGTAGATCAGAGATCCCTTTTCCTGTTTTAGGAAGTGACGGGTATGAAGTCTCACTTGTGTTATGACTCCGGTTACTTTCCTTAACCAAGTCACTGCCTATAAGTCGTTGGCTCATTCTTCAATAAGCACGTGATCAGAAAAGAAATTTGTACTACTATAAGGCCTCTGAAGTCTCCCTTAGGACATTATTGTGTTGCCTATGGTGATGAGATAGCCCCAACTTCCATAAGTCCTTGGTTCGACCTGGCAGCAACCTTTCATTTTCTCTCTCGTTACGAATCTGATATTAAACCTTCTCTAAATGGCCTTCAATTTGCTTTGTATGATGAGTAAAGATAAAAATGGAATCATGATGCTAGGATTTTGGTAGGAGACAATTGACACTTTATTTTGTTAATTAACTCCTCATATGATGAAAGAATCGTTGTATGCCCCGAACTTACTTGGCATTCATGTATCTACTTCAAAAGAAACATGCCTAAAACCACCTAAAGGTTCAGGTTCAATAATTTTTACTCCATTTCAATGGTTGAGAAATGTTGGATTATTTAGCCCGGTTTTATGTAAAACTTGATTGGTGGCTCAAACGATTGAAGCAAAAATTCAAGTATTCAAGTTGCGTAATCAGACTCGATCTCCCCTTAACCCTTGCTGTAAGTGAGAACCTAGTGCATTGATACAATTTTTTTCGACATGAAATTGAATCACACCACATGCTCCACCGCTTGATTAGGTAAACGATGTCATCCACAAACTTTACGTTTGTGAATGGAATTCCGAGAAGAGTTTAGAACTTCGAAAGTCTCTCTAAATTTTGCCACTATAGCAAGAAGAATAATCAAGGTACAAACAGCAGAAAGATGAATGCGTCACATGACGAAGTTGAAGCACAGCAGATCTAGGAAAAGGGGAATATAGAAAAGGACATGATCTATGGGGGGGGGTGGGGGGTGGGGTTGGGGGTTTTGGGGGGCCTCAAAAGGACATGTACCTTAGAACCCCGTAGACATAGGGAAAATTTTTCAGCATCGGGTGGGTACCGTGTGGTGTTTGCTCGACGCATTTGAGCCGTCCACTGCATTTTTGGACGACT